>JAMWET010002282.1:12500-16986 GCA_024036415.1 Prochilodus magdalenae | reverse complement strand
AGAGCAGTATGGATCAGTATGTGTTTATGTGGTTTTAGATAAATAAGAGCAGTATGGATCGGTATGTGTTTATGTGGTTCTAGATAAATAAGAGCAGTATGGATAGTATGTGTTTATGTGGTTCTAGATAAATAAGAGCTGTATGGATCAGTATGTGTTTATGTGGTTCTAGATAAATAAGAGCTGTATGGATCGGTATGTGTTTATGTGGTTCTAGATAAATAAGAGCTGTATGGATCGGTATGTGTTTATGTGGTTCTAGATGAATAAGAGCAGTATGGATCGGTATGTGTTTATGTGGTTCTAGATTAATAAGAGCAGTATGTATCGGTATGTGTTTATGTGGTTCTAGATGAATAAGAGCTGTATGGATCAGTATGTGTTTATGTGGTTCTAGATGAATAAGAGCAGTATGGATCGGTATGTGTTTATGTGGTTCTAGATAAATAAGAGCTGTATGGATTGTTATGTGGTTCTAGATAAATAAGAGCTGTATGGATCGGTATGTGTTTATGTGGTTCTAGATGAATAAGAGCAGTATGGATCGGTATGTGTTTATGTGGTTCTAGATTAATAAGAGCAGTATGGATCAGTATGTGTTTATGTGGTTCTAGATAAATAAGAGCAGTATGGATAGTATGTTTTTATGTGGTTCTAGATTAATAAGAGCAGTATGGATCAGTATGTGTTTATGTGGTTCTAGATAAATAAGAGCAGTATGGATCGGTATGTGTTTATGTGGTTCTAGATAAATAAGAGCAGTATGGATAGTATGTGTTTATGTGGTTCTAGATAAATAAGAGCTGTATGGATCAGTATGTGTTTATGTGGTTCTAGATAAATAAGAGCTGTATGGATCGGTATGTGTTTATGTGGTTCTAGATAAATAAGAGCTGTATGGATCGGTATGTGTTTATGTGGTTCTAGATGAATAAGAGCAGTATGGATCGGTATGTGTTTATGTGGTTCTAGATTAATAAGAGCAGTATGTATCGGTATGTGTTTATGTGGTTCTAGATGAATAAGAGCTGTATGGATCAGTATGTGTTTATGTGGTTCTAGATGAATAAGAGCAGTATGGATCGGTATGTGTTTATGTGGTTCTAGATAAATAAGAGCTGTATGGATTGTTATGTGGTTCTAGATTAATAAGAGCTGTATGGATCGGTATGTGTTTATGTGGTTCTAGATGAATAAGAGCAGTATGGATCGGTATGTGTTTATGTGGTTCTAGATTAATAAGAGCAGTATGGATCGGTATGTGTTTATGTGGTTCTAGATAAATAAGAGCAGTATGAATCAGTATGTGTTTATGTGGTTCTAGATAAATAAGAGCAGTATGAATCAGTATGTGTTTATGTGGTTCTAGATAAATAAGAGCAGTATGGATCGGTATGTGTTTATGTGGTTCTAGATAAATAAGAGCAGTATGGAGTGGTATGTGTTTATGTGGTTCTAGATAAATAAGAGCTGTATGGATCGGTATGTGTTTATGTGGTTCTAGATAAATAAGAGCTGTATGGATTGTTATGTGGTTCTAGATAAATAAGAGCTGTATGGATCGGTATGTGTTTATGTGGTTCTAGATGAATAAGAGCAGTATGGATCGGTATGTGTTTATGTGGTTCTAGATTAATAAGAGCAGTATGAATCAGTATGTGTTTATGTGGTTCTAGATGAATAAGAGCAGTATGGATCGGTATGTGTTTATGTGGTTCTAGATAAATAAGAGCAGTATGAATCAGTATGTGTTTATGTGGTTCTAGATGAATAAGAGCAGTATGGATCGGTATGTGTTTATGTGGTTCTAGATTAATAAGAGCAGTATGGATCGGTATGTGTTTATGTGGTTCTAGATAAATAAGAGCTGTATGGATCGGTATGTGTTATGTGGTTCTAGATAAATAGGAGCAGTAGGTGGCCTTGTTAGGTGGCCTTGTTAATTTGAGTGAGCCCACTTTACCAGCCTGATGGTGGTCTGTATGCCAGGTAGCTGTACAGCGTGTTCTGGTTCTAAGGCGCAGCTCCTGATGCATAACACCGATGTAAACGTTTGTTAGAGAATCCGATCCGACCAAACATTCCGGAGATGGAATGATGTCTATCTTTGCGATGCACAATCCATCTTTATCTTCTTCCCCGTTTGTCCACCAACTCGCCCCCATGTTCCCAAGATATCGATACCATTCCAGTTCCAAACTGTTCCGTCTGATCGGGAATGGTTTGCTTTTATCCAGCTTTTGATCAGATTCATTGTTTCCGTAGCAACAGATTTTACCTGGATGTTTTTCCTGCATGCCCATCTCAGAGAAGACTCTATGACACTCACACTCATCTGTTTGTCTTTCTTTTCTTTTCCCTCTTTACTCCCATAGAGTCCCATTCAAATGACCCCGCCCACCCCAACTCCTTTAACCAACAGCCACCCACTCAGTACTCACTCAGGGCAGATCCCTAACTCTAATCCACAGACACACTGACCCGCACTCCTCTATGTGTCGTTTATTCATCCCTCGGTCCTTTCATAGCAACCACAGCCAAGCAGGAAGTGGGAGCCATTAAAGCTGTGCAACGTTCCGTGTTCTCTATTTCTCCTTTCTCCTTTTTTTTGTTTAAGGACAAAAGGGATGGAAAAGTGGAAGCCCATCCACTGCTCTTCTGCTTATACTTCAGACATGCCATTTTAGGGCGGAGCCTCCTAGATTAAAAGTTCCGAATCTGCACCGTCAGCACAATCCCTCCACACGTTTCCATGAGCCACAAGCAGGAAACAAGACACGCTTCTCTAGCACCACACAGCCAACAGAACATCCCTGTGATCCGGAGCCGGTAGCTGATGATTTCTCCGGGTGTTGTGCCGCTTCGCCGCCGTACGCTGTAAGGTGACTGATTGGCCTACTCGGCACAGCGGCGTCTAAAAATGGTTCCCCCTTGTTTCCTCATGATATGCCTTCATGTGTCTCTTCCGAAGCGCCGCTGGATTCTGACGATGTTGGAAAGCTCTGAGGAAGCGGGGAAGAATGGAGAAAGGGGAAAAAAAAGAAAGGCATGAATGTTTAATGCTACAGTAACATTAAAACAGAAGCGGGAGGTTAATATAAAGTGTCACGCATATCAAAGCCCAAAGTTTCGCTCAGCCTCTGAATCCACACGGCTGCCGTTTACTAGAATTACTGAATCAATTAATTGGAACGCCATTGGATCGGTGACACCTCCCGCTCCGACGTTGCAGTCTATTTCTCTCTTGTTTCATCATATCGGGGTTAGTTATAGTTTCCAATATTCCTTTTGTTCTGGACGTCTGCCAACTTCTACTCCGGCAGCGTCACCATACGGCACGTTTCCATGGCTGGCGAAGAAGAGAAAACACGCCACGTCTGGCGTCTGCTAAGGCTTCGCCCTAATCCGAGGAATGTACGGATTACGGAACAAAGGAGCAAAACTCCCCAGAGATGCTTCCCATATTGAAGCAACAGTTAGCCTTTAGTTTTAGCGCTCCAGTGTTTGTTGTCGCTTCTTTAGTTCTGTGGTGGAGCTACGAGGCTCATGTAGCTAGCGATAGAACAACAATGGACTAATGTTGGAAGATCACAACCCACCAATTACAAACACATGCTCATATCACCACATACTATCACTATGACATCACTGATCCACGATAAAGCCTCACCACTACCACTGCTAGTGGCCTAGAGCTGCCAGAGCTACATCGCTCACTGAGGCTGCTAATCATGTAAGGCTAGTTCAGTGTGCAGCAGTGTTAGCCTACATATAGCAACAGTTCATTTTCCCCATACAGAAGAATAGGACTTCAGATCTGGAGATGCTAATGTGGACATGACACCAACAAGAGAATGCTGATATGACCTCAACACGCTACTTACAGCACACTAACACATTACACTTACTGAGTTACTGTACACCAACACGCTACTTACAGTACACTAACACATTACACTTACTGAGTTACTGTACACCAACACGCTACTTACAGCACACTAACACATTACACTTACTGAGTTACTGTACACCAACACGCTACTTACAGTACACTAACACATTACACTTACTGAGTTACTGTACACCAACACGCTACTTACAGCACACTAACACATTACACTTACTGAGTTACTGTACACCGACACACTACTTACAGCACACTAACGCATTACACTTAACTGAGTTACTGTACACCAACACGCTACTTACAGCACACTAACACATTACACTTACTGAGTTACTGTACACCAACACGCTACTTACAGCACACTAACACGTTACACTTACTGAGTTACCGTACACCAACACACTACTTACAGCACACTAACGCATTACACTTACTGAGTTACCGTACACCAACACGCTACTTACAGCACACTAACACATTACACTTACTGAGTTACCGTACACCAACACACTACTTACAGCACACTAACACGTTACACTTACTGAGTTACCGTACACCAACACACTACTTACAGCACAC
>JAMWET010002282.1:0-10000 GCA_024036415.1 Prochilodus magdalenae | reverse complement strand
CGCACACACACACGAGTGCACACACACACACACAGATGTATATGTGCTGTGTGAGGAGCTGTTGGAACTGCACCGATGGCACTGTGCGCCTCCATGATAAGCCTGAGAGGTAAGTGGGCGAGGTGAGAGAGGACGTTTTTCAGGCTTTCTACAAATGAGCCCGGATTGAGAGGGATCCCTCCATCTGAACACCTCTAAACATGGCTTTACAGACCTGGTCTTCACTCGCCGCTCTGTGGAAAACACAGATATCGATTCACACCACTAGGCCTTTTCTTCACGGTAATGAAATATCCCTAACTGGGCTGGCACGAGCGGCTCTCCCCCCTAAACGTTCTAACATAATCTGAGCATGTCTATATGCGTTATATAAAGCTAATAATCTGCGAATGTCTATATGCACTATATGAATGCTAATAATCTGAGCATGTCTATATGCACTATATGAATGCTAATAATCTGAGCATGTCTATATGCACTATATGAATGCTAATAATCTGAGCATGTCTATATGCACTATATGAATGCTAATAATCTGAGCATGTCTATATGCACTATATGAATGCTAATAATCTGCGAATGTCTATATGCACTATATGAATGCTTATAATCTGAGCATGTCTATATGCGTTACATAAAGCTAATAATCTGCGAATGTCTATATGCACTATATGAATGCTTATAATCTGAGCATGTCTATATGCACTATATGAATGCTAATAATCTGCGAATGTCTATATGCACTATATGAATGCTTATAATCTGAGGATGTCTATATGCGTTACATAAAGCTAATAATCTGCGAATGTCTATATGCACTATATGAATGCTAATAATCTGCGAATGTCTATATGCACTATATGAATGCTAATAATCTGACCATGTCTATATGCACTATATGAATGCTAATAATCTGAGCATGTCTATATGCACTATATGAATGCTAATAATCTGAGCATGTCTATATGCACTATATGAATGCTAATAATCTGAGCATGTCTATATGCACTATATGAATGCTAATAATCTGAGCATGTCTATATGCGTTATATAAAGCTAATAATCTGAGCATGTCTATGTGCACTATATGAATGCTAATAATCTGAGCATGTCTATATGCACTGTATGAATGCTAATAATCTGCGAATGTCTATATGCACTATATGAATGCTTATAATCTGAGCATGTCTATATGCACTATATGAATGCTAATAATCTGCGAATGTCTATATGCACTATATGAATGCTTATAATCTGAGGATGTCTATATGCGTTACATAAAGCTAATAATCTGCGAATGTCTATATGCACTATATGAATGCTAATAATCTGCGAATGTCTATATGCACTATATGAATGCTTATAATCTGAGCATGTCTATATGCACTATATGAATGCTAATAATCTGCGAATGTCTATATGCACTATATGAATGCTTATAATCTGAGCATGTCTATATGCACTATATGAATGCTAATAATCTGAGCATGTCTATATGCACTGTATGAATGCTAATAATCTGCGAATGTCTATATGCACTATATGAATGCTTATAATCTGAGCATGTCTATATGCACTATATGAATGCTAATAATCTGAGCATGTCTATATGCACTATATGAATGCTAATAATCTGAGCATGTCTATATGCACTATATGAATGCTTATAATCTGAGCATGTCTATATGCACTATATGAATGCTAATAATCTGAGCATGTCTATATGCACTATATGAATGCTTATAACCTGAGCATGTCTATATGCACTATATGAATGCTAATAATCTGAGCATGTCTATATGCACTATATGAATGCTAATAATCTGCGAATGTCTATATGCACTATATGAATGCTAATAATCTGAGCATGTCTATATGCGTTATATAAAGCTAATAATCTGAGCATGTCTATGTGCACTATATGAATGCTAATAATCTGAGCATGTCTATATGCACTGTATGAATGCTAATAATCTGCGAATGTCTATATGCACTATATGAATGCTTATAATATGAGCATGTCTATATGCACTATATGAATGCTAATAATCTGAGCATGTCTATATGCACTATATGAATGCTAATAATCTGAGCATGTCTATATGCACTATATGAATGCTTATAACCTGAGCATGTCTATATGCACTATATGAATGCTAATAATCTGAGCATGTCTATATGCACTGTATGAATGCTAATAGTCTGCGAATGTCTATGTGCACTATATGAATGCTAATAATCTGCGAATGTCTATATGCACTATATGAATGCTAATAATCTGCGAATGTCTATGTGCACTATATGAATGCTAATAATCTGAGCATGTCTATATGCACTATATGAATGCTAATAATCTGAGCATGTCTATATGCACTATATGAATGCTAATAATCTGCGAATGTCTATATGCACTATATGAATGCTAATAATCTGCGAATGTCTATATGCACTATATGAATGCTAATAATCTGAGCATGTCTATATGCACTATATGAATGCTCATAATATGCGAATGTCTATATGCACTATATGAATGCTAATAATCTGCGAATGTCTATATGCACTATATGAATGCTAATAATCTGAGCATGTCTATATGCACTATATAAATGCTAATAATCTGAGCATGTCTATATGCACTATATGAATGCTAATAATCTGCGAATGTCTATATGCACTATATGAATGCTAATAATCTGAGCATGTCTATATGCGTTATATAAAGCTAATAATCTGAGCATGTCTATATGCACTGTATGAATGCTAATAATCTGAGCATGTCTATATGCACTGTATGAATGCTAATAATCTGCGAATGTCTATATGCACTATATGAATGCTTATAATCTGAGCATGTCTATATGCACTATATGAATGCTAATAATCTGAGCATGTCTATATGCACTATATGAATGCTAATAATCTGAGCATGTCTATATGCACTATATGAATGCTTATAACCTGAGCATGTCTATATGCACTATATGAATGCTAATAATCTGAGCATGTCTATATGCACTGTATGAATGCTAATAGTCTGCGAATGTCTATGTGCACTATATGAATGCTAATAATCTGCGAATGTCTATATGCACTATATGAATGCTAATAATCTGCGAATGTCTATGTGCACTATATGAATGCTAATAATCTGAGCATGTCTATATGCACTATATGAATGCTAATAATCTGAGCATGTCTATATGCACTATATGAATGCTAATAATCTGCGAATGTCTATATGCACTATATGAATGCTAATAATCTGCGAATGTCTATATGCACTATATGAATGCTAATAATCTGAGCATGTCTATATGCACTATATGAATGCTAATAATATGCGAATGTCTATATGCACTATATGAATGCTAATAATCTGCGAATGTCTATATGCACTATATGAATGCTAATAATCTGAGCATGTCTATATGCACTATATAAATGCTAATAATCTGAGCATGTCTATATGCACTATATGAATGCTAATAATCTGAGCATGTCTATATGCACTATATGAATGCTAATAATCTGAGCATGTCTATATGCACTATATGTGTCACACCCTGCCATATCTGTCTGCCTGTCCATGTGCTTTTGTTTAGATCATGTGACCTTTGTTGTCTTGCCCCGTGTGCGTCTGTCTGTTTTGGTCATGTGCCCCTCCTGTCTCCGCCCTCTAGGTCCTGTGTTTGTAGCTCCGCCCCTTCCCAGGTGTCTCTCGTCAGCCCTAGCAGTTTTATACCCGGTGTCTGCCCTTTGTTCTTGTTGGGTTTTTTGTCTCCCTACCGGTCCCTTGCCTCGTTGTGTTTCCGTGATGAGCTCTGTAAGTTTCCCTATGTCTTTTGTTGTGCAGTCCTGTTCCCTAGTGTAGTTCCTTGGTTGTTGCATCCTGTCCCCTCGTCCCGCGTAACATATGAATGCTTATAATCTGAGCATGTCTATATGCACTATATGAATGCTAATAATCTGAGCATGTCTATATGCACTATATGAATGCTAATAATCTGAGCATGTCTATATGCACTATATGAATGCTTATAATCTGAGCAGGTCTATATGCACTATATGAATGCTAATAATCTGAGCATGTCTATATGCACTATATGAATGCTTATAATCTGAGCAGGTCTATATGCACTATATGAATGCTAATAATCTGAGCAGGTCTATATGCACTATATGAATGCTAATAATCTGAGCATGTCTATATGCACTGTATGAATGCTAATAATCTGAGCATGTCTATATGCACTGTATGAATGCTAATAATCTGAGCATGTCTATATGCACTGTATGAATGTTTATAATCTGAGCATGTCTATATGCACTATATGAATGCTTATAATCTGAGCATGTCTATATGCACTATATGAATGCTAATAATCTGAGCATGTCCCGTCATATGCATGTCTATATGAGCATGTCTATATGAATGAATGCTAATAATCTGAGCATGTCTATATGCACTATATGAATGCTAATAATCTGAGCATGTCTATATGCACTATATGAATGCTAATAATCTGAGCATGTCTATATGCACTATATGAATGCTAATAATCTGAGCATGTCTATATGCACTATATGAATGCTAATAATCTGAGCATGTCTATATGCGTTATATAAAGCTAATAATCTGAGCATGTCTATATGCACTGTATGAATGCTAATAATCTGAACATGTCCATATGCGTTATATAAAGCTAATAATCTGCGAATGTCTATATGTGCTATATGAATGCTAATAATCTGAGCATGTCTATATGCACTATATGAATGCTAATAATCTGCGAATGTCTATATGCACTATATGAATGCTAATAATCTGAGCATGTCTATATGTACTATATGAATGCTTATAATCTGAGCATGTCTATATGCGTTATATAAAGCTAATAATCTGCGAATGTCTATATGCACTATATGAATGCTAATGATCTGAGCAAGTCCATATGCGTTATATAAAGCTAATAATCTGCGAATGCCTATATGTGCTATATGAATGCTAATAATCTGCGAATGCCTATATGTGCTATATGAATGCTAATAATCTGCGAATGTCTATATGTGCTATATGAATGCTAATAATCTGAGCATGTCTATATGCACTATATGAATGCTAATAATCTGAGCAGGTCTATATGCACTATAGATCTAATAATCTGAGCAGGTCTATATGCACTATATGAATGCTAATAATCTGAGCATGTCTATATGCACTGTATGAATGCTAATAATCTGAGCATGTCTATATGCACTGTATGAATGCTAATAATCTGAGCATGTCTATATGCACTATATGAATGCTTATAATCTGAGCATGTCTATATGCACTGTAGGAATGCTTATAATCTGAGCATGTCTATATGCGTTATATATAAAGCTAATAATCTGCGAATGCCTATATGTGCTATATGAATGCTAATAATCTGCGAATGCCTATATGTGCTATATGAATGCTAATAATCTGCGAATGTCTATATGTGCTATATGAATGCTAATAATCTGCAAATGTCTATATGTGCTATATGAATGCTAATAATCTGAACATGTCCATATGCGTTATATAAAGATAATAATCTGCGAATGTCTATATGTGCTATATGAATGCTAATAATCTGCGAATGTCTATATGTGCTATATGAATGCTAATAATCTGCGAATGTCTATATGTGCTATATGAATGCTAATAATCTGCGAATGTCTATATGTGCTATATGAATGCTAATAATCTGAGCATGTCTATATGTGCTATATGAATGCTAATAATCTGAGCATGTCTATATGCACTATATCAATGCTAATAATCTGCGAATGCCTGTATGTGCTATATGAATGCTAATAATCTGCGAATGCCTATGAGCTCTACAATGAATGTGAGCATACAGCTGTGCTTGATTATAATGATATTCTGACCCCTGCTGATTCCAGAGGATCCAGCATGCCTGTGATCAGCGGAGCGCCCCGGGCTTATCAGCGCTCTACACGGTCCCTAAAATAAATATTAGATTTGAGAAATATAGAAGTGTATGACTCTGAGAGAGGGATAGAAATGTGTGCGTGTGCACGGAGGGGTGATATTATTATTATGCTATTAGAGAGTCTTTATTTAGCGTATATATATGGAGAGTAATTTTGTATGACTAATGTACAGGTCTGTTCTATTATGATTTCCTTAATAAATCATTTCTGCGGTCCTGGACGCTCAGCGTTTACTAATGATGTGATTGCGTCACGGTAAATAATGCAGAACACTATTCTGGGCAAGAACCACACGAAACATCAAACATGCACGCGTACACAGGCCTGAACACGTACAGCCGCCCACAGTGCTCACATGTGTGGTGGTCTATATGTTCCATATGTATTCATTGATTTAATTTTCAGTCAAAATGGCTTTAAAGAACAAGTTATAAAGAAACTGCTGCACCCAGAAGGACTCCACCGACAGGACTGAACTTGGTGTGTAGGTTTGACATCGTGAGACATGCTAATGAAGTTTCACGCTCGATGTAAGCACGGACGGCCTGTACCTGACTGACCCAACAGGCACGATTGTGGACATCCAGTGAGCAGTGGTGTCCTCTATGAGTCATCCTGTTAGCAGCACCATTGGCAGACGGCTGCACCACGCAGGACTACATGCACACAGACCGTTACCACGACTGTGCTTAACACCACGTCACCGTCACCAAAGACTGCAGTGGTGTCGTACCAGACTGTCATGGAGTGACTCAGAATGGCAGCGGGTCATCTTCAGTGACGAGTCCCGCTTTAGTCTTGGTGGAGACGCCCAACGAATCCGTGTGTGGAGGCACCGTGGTCAGCACCAAGACGAACGGTTTGCTGTCACACGTCCAGAAGACCTCCATTTCCACCACTGTACATATGTATGGAAGCGTATGGTCATATGAGTTTACAAGCAGTGGCTAAAATCCCAGTCTACAGGAGAGAAGAGAGGAGAAATGAAGAGAAGAGAGGAGTAGAGAATAGAAGAGAGAAGGAGAGAAGAGAAAAGAAAAGAAGAGAGGAGGAGAGAGGAGAAAAGAGAACAGAGGAGGGGAGGGGAGAAATAAAGAGAAGAGAAGAGAAGAGAGGAGAGAAGAGAAAAGAAGAGAAGAGAGGAGAAATGAAGAGAAGAGAGGAGTAGAGAATAGAAGAGAGGAGGAGAGAAGAGAAAAGAAAAGAGGAGAGAGGAGAAAAGAGAACAGAGGAGGGGAGGGGAGAAATGAAGAGAAGAGAGGAGAAGAGAAGAGAAGAGAAGAGAAGAGAAGAGAAGAGAAGAGGAGATGAGAAGAGAGGAGAAATTAAGAGAAGAGAGGAGTAAAGAATAGAAGAGAGAAGGAGAGAAGAGAAAAGAAAAGAAGAGAGGAGGAGAGAGGAGAAAAGAGAACAGAGGAGGGGAGGGGAGAAATAAAGAGAAGAGAGGAGAAGAAAAGAGAAGAGAAGAGAAGAGAAAAGAAGAGAGGAGAAATGAAGAGAAGAGAGGAGTAGAGAATAGAAGAGAGGAGAAAAGAGAACAGAGGAGGGGAGGGGAGAAATGAAGAGAAGAGAGGAGGAGAGAAGAGAAGAGAAGAGGAGATGAGAAGAGAGGAGAAATGAAGAGAAGAGAGGAGTAAAGTAGAAGAGAGGAGCAGAGAAGAGAAAAGAAAAGAAGAGAGGGGGAGAGAGGAGAAAAGAAGAGAAGAGAGGAGGGGAGGGGAGAAATAAAGAGAAGAGGGGGGGGAGAAGAGAAGAGAGGAGGAGAAAAGTAAACTGTGGTGAGTGTACGGAGGAGTGACCTACTTGTACGTGTGAATTCAGTGGTGCTGATGTGTTAACAGGCATCAAGGACACTGTCTGAGACGGTAAGGGAGCGGCCAGTGAGCGTTAGGAATGGCCCTCTAAGAGCCCGTTACTCCTGTCTGGATGAGTAGTAGGTGACGGAGCTTTGGTGAAGGCCAAGGGCAAAATTCACACAGCACACGGACGTGTAACATACAAACTCGGCTGGAGTCTCCGCTCATGCCTGAAACACCCAACGTGCACATAAAGACGACCTGAGCCGGAACACACGCAGCCGGAGAGGAACGCCAACACAACAGGAGACTCAGTAACCCTGACGTGTGTTATCAGTTCACCTGGATATAATATATATATATATATATATATATATATATATATATATATAACAATATACACTGATCAGTAAAAGATAAGCTCCACCCAGACGGAGGTGTGGGAGTGCGGTGGTGTTGGGAAGGAAGATAAAGGTGACCAGGATCAATAACTGGTGATAAATTTAGACTGATATGATCAATATTTATTGAGCTACACATACAGAAGTCTGTCTCTCAGTATGGCGTCGGGCCGCCGTGTTTGCTAACCCAACACGCCAGACGTCTCGGTATGGAGCTGTAGAGGTTCCTAATGGTGTCCTGTGATAATCCATCCCATGCAGCTTGAACATCCTCACACAGTTCCTACAGAGGGTGCGGTAGGGGTGGAGGTGGAGGGACACCAGGCCTTCCAGACGTGTGACAACAAACCGTTCATCTTGTTGCTGACCCGCTGCCATTCTGAGTCGCTCCATGACAGTCTGGTACGACACCACTGCAGTCTTTGGTGACGGTGACGTGGTGTTAAGGACAGTCGTGGTAACGCTCTGTCTGCATGTAGTCCTGCGTGGTGCAGCTGTCTGCCAATGGTGCCAACAGGACTCATGGAGGACACCACTGCTTGCTGAATTGGACTGCTGGGTCAGTCAGGTACAACGTCGATGGGGATATTTTGATGACTGCCCTTAACACCACGTCACCGTCACCAAAGACTGCAGTGGTGTCGTACCAGACTGTCATGGAGAGACTCAGAATGGCAGCGGGTCATCTTCAGTGACGAGTCCCACTTTAGCCCTGGTGGAGACGCCCAACGAGTCCGTGTGTGGAGGCACCGTGGTCAGCACCAAGATTTCAGAGGCATAACACTATATATCTGGTTGCTGTGACCTCCATTGCGACTCCAGTCCGACTTGTCGTGTTTCATCCCAAACCAGTCTAAATGACTAGATGAGTGTGTCAGTGGGTATGCCTGGTGATGGACTAGCAGCAGGTCTGGGGTGTTTCCTGCCTTCTGCCCAAACAGGGCTGGGATAGACTCAACCCATAAAGATAAGTGGCTCAGAAAATGAATGAATAAATAAATGAATGAATGTTATTATATAAGTTCCCTATTAAGAGGAAAACAGTTCACGATAACATACAGATGCCAAGGGGAACCGGAGGAACTGGCAGCTAAGCGTCTTGTTCAAGGGTGCAGTAAAGAGACGTATGCTATGGGCGGGGACTGAACCTGTGCTTTCTTGGTTCACAGAACAATGCTGTACAAGTTCTCTCGGCTGTCGCCTCCGAGGGGCTAGCTGCTCTGCGATACGGAGAAGTTTAATTAAAGCTCCACACATCACAGCCAGTCTACATACTCACCATGATGCAGACCACGTGCCTGTACCTTCAGCAGCCCAGCTAACCCTCCCTTATTGCTGATGAATGTTTTTTCCGTTCTTGTAAAACTTTGAACGCTCTCAGTCAAGTGACATTCTAGATTAGGCGATCAATAAATCAATTTATCAGATAGTCAATCAATCATCCTTTATTTTCAGTCATTTTCCATCTGGCCAGGTATTTATGTCTTAAGAAAAATCTTTACAAATTAAATTTGATAACTGAACTAAAAGAAGGGCTACATGGAACAAACTGATAATAGAATTTAAAAAATGGTAAAATAATCAAGATAAAAATCAAAATGTTATTCATAAAAAAAGTTTGATTAATAAATGAAAACAAGAATACAACCAATATAATAAAACGAATTTATACAACATTAAAGGATAATTAGGCTACCTAAAATTAAAATATACAAATAAATGGATTGTAAAAAAGTAATAAAACTGAAATTAAATTAAATAAAATAGTTAATTAATGAAGTTAAAGGAAATAACTATAAGAAGAAATACTAAAATGAA
>JAMWET010002281.1:0-17917 GCA_024036415.1 Prochilodus magdalenae | reverse complement strand
CGTAGGCTGGGGGGCTGTAGTTGCTGGCTACAGTGTGTTGATTGGCCTTGAGAGGATAGTTAATGTGCTCCGTAGCCCTCGCCACGCTGGGAGCGCTGATGCAAATGCTGACAGCCGCGAATCAACCTCCAGATAACCCAAACAGCGCGGTCAATGAGGGGTCAGGGAGCAAACGCTTTCTGCCCATCTCTCTTTCAGCCTTTCTCCATCGCTCTCATTCAATGTCAGCTATTCCTTTTCGAACTCTGGCAGATTTGCTTTCGCTGCCCGTTCCAGCTCGTAAACAGCTGTTTGTATCTCTTTGTGAGTTTATACTCACAGGAAATGAGAGGGTGTACTGGATTAGCCAGCATGCAGTAAAACAATAACGCTGAATAATAAAACAAAGAAATAAAGAAAAGGGCATAAAATTAAACAGAGAATTTAACTATCCAATGAGGGGGGAAACAGGCCGGAAAGGGTCCGCCTCCACCAGAACGGTGGTCCTGATTGCTCCAAGTGTTTATTGTAATCTATAACTCACTTTATCCAGGTCAGACGAGCAGTGTTGGTGTCTGTGGTGATGTAAGACAGGCCCCTGGTTTGCATATAACTGCATACAACACTACCTCCGCCATGCTTCACATGCTTTTATCACTTTGGGATAGATAGATAGATAGATAGATAGATAGATAGATAGATAGATAGATAGATAGATAGATAGATAGATAGATAGATAAGACCAGACAGGTTAGACAGGACAGACAGAGTAGATAAGCATGAATGGATGCGATGAGCTTCGGGCCAGAGCAGAAAGAATAGACGTACAGACAGACAAGATCAGATAGACTGATAAGACAGACAAGACAGATTAGGGTAGATAGATAGATGCCGATGGACATAAGGTTGGGCAAGACAGACAGGACAGACAGACAGACAGTACAGACAGGGACAGACAGATAGATAGATAGATAGATAGATAGATAAGATAGATAGACATAATAAGATAGATATATAGAAGATACGAATAGATAGATAGATTAGATAGGTGATTTGTAAGACAGGCCCAAACTGACGTTTGCCAGATAACTGCCATACAAACACTACCTCCGCCATGCTTCACATGCTTTTATCACTTTGGGATCAGCTCCGATCAGCTAGATAAGATAGATAGATAGCATAGATAGATAGAATATGATAGAATAGATAGATCAGATCAGATTTTAGATGAGATGCTGCGCCTGCATCATCTCAGATTGATGAGTCAGCTGGCACTAACAGGATGACTCATTTAGGACATCACTGATGGCTGAATGTCACTTAGGGATATATATATATACACACCAGTTTAAATGCTTAAATTGATATGTTGATTGAGTGGCTTATGTCAGACAGACAGGAACGGGTCTGCCTTCGCCCCCGTGGTGGTCCTAGGCTCTCCAGGAATTGATTGTGATTTGTAATTCTGACTTTATCCAGGTCAAACAAACAGTAGAAGTGGCCATGGTGATGTAAGACAGGCAACCCCTCTAGATCTGTATACACAGCACTACCGCCGCCCCCTATGCCTCACATTTCATTCCTGCGATCTATAATCTATCTAATCTGACATTTAAATACTAACCTTTTACATTTATGGCATTTAGCTGACGCCTCTTATCCAGACGTGCCTTACAAGGGGTAATCATATTACAGGCTAGCGCCAGTGTAGTGATTAGGAAGTCACGCCCCCAGGACTCTTATTGGTGTAGCACAGTGTAGTCACCCAGACCGGGATTCGAACCCCAGTCTCTTACATGTGGTGGTGGCTCCCTGGTGGGCACTAATGTTATCCGCTGAGATACACCAACCACTATCTATCTATCTATCTATCTATCTATCTATCTATCTACCTATCTATCTATGCTTCCATCACTTTGGGAATGTGTATACACCCGTTTACATGCTGCACCCCTTTGTTTCTGTTGATGGTTGGAGATGTACAGTTGCTGTCCTCGTGAACAGCAGATTCACAGCTCTGGTCGCCCCCTCTCCTTTTTTTAATGGCTGCTTTTCAGAGCTGGTCTCTGACAACACTGACAAGTAACATGCTGTACTTCTTTTTTGAGATCTTCAGTTTTTTCTATATTTTGATGTGCCCGTGCTATGATCCTGATTGAATGTTATTTTCTATCTTTTAAGTGGCTGCTGTTCTTTCATAGACAGTTATTAAGTTGATGTGTGGGTTTCTGCCTAGCGACTTGCAAAGGCAGATATCAAAGACAAGAGTAAAGGCCAAGAACACATTCAGAGCCGCCGTGTGTGCTCAGTCAATGCAGCTGGAAGCATGAAACCAATCAAAAGCACAATTCAGTCCATCATTTCAATGCAGCTGCAAACATAAATTACTTTCGATAAAGGTCACAGTCTGTACTTTTACTTCATACTCATCTTTTCACTTTTACATCCACAATACTTGTGAGTACAGCACAAATCATTTTCATTCCACTGTCCCAATACCTATTCAGAGCATTGTAGGAATAACTGAACTACTGTTCAATAGATGGGGTCACTGGCCATGTTAATCTATGTCATCCAATAATAATTTACACAGTGTACACCGAAGTGTTACAAACATAAACTCATAATAGAAAGTGTTTTGGGAACAGCAAAACGTTATGATGGTAAGATTTAGCAGATGTTATTAAGTAATAAACAATAAATTGCTAAGACAAATGACTAGATATTTAACATGCAAAATTTGGTCGCTGCTTTTGAAATGTGAAGGATTCTGAACATTCTTTTTTTTCTTAATTTTAACAGCTTTCCATAAATTAGAAAAACCTATGGAATGTTATCACCATACTTAAATAATTTAATAGATATATGTAGATGTTATTATGTTACAAAGTGTTATTATGTTATGAAGTATTAAACAATATATTACGAGGATGCAGTAACAAGATTTCATTGCCACATTTAAAATGAAAGCTTTTTAACATGAATTTAATTCAAATTTAATGAGTTTCTCACAATTATTACAGAATTGTGTTCAATTTACAGCTTCACACATATTAGAGAATCCTATAGAATGTTAGCATCATACTTCAATTATTGAAAACATCTGAAATTGGTTTTATATAATTGAAAATGTTGATTCCAAACTTTTGAACAACAGATATTTACATCTATAGCACTGTGCAAGGTCAAAGGTCAATGTCCAGACATAGCAGTCAATAAGTACAAGATATTTTTTCTTTTCAGTGTTTAGGTAATAGGAAGAAAAAATATTTAACAAGAATATTGATGGAACAAATCAAATTTAAAAAGAAAAATAACAAGGGACACAGAATTTTAGTTCAAATCTGTGAAACATGGTGGTGGTAGTATCATGGTTTGGGCCTGTGTTGCTGCAGCGAGGTCAGGACGGCTTGCCATCATTGATAAAACACTGAATTCTGAATTACACCAGCAAATTCTACATCGTTCTACCAAAGAAGAGTTATAGAAGAAGAAAGGTAATGTTTTAGGAATGGCCAAGTTACAGTCCTGACGTTATTCCGATAGAAATGTTGTGACCTGAAGCAAGGAAACCCGACTACATGTCAGAGCTCAAGCTGCTTCGTAGGGAGGGATGGGCTAGGGTTCCTCCGAGCCGATGTGCAGGACTATTTCACAGAAGGACTTATTTCTAATGAAGTGTTAGGTCAAATATATTCAGAACTTTACTAAGAAATATAAACATTCTAAAGGGTTCACAAACTTTCACCACTGTATTCCACACACAGCAGACACACACTCAACAGAGCCTTGATTTTCAGAAGGTATGGAAACGTATGGTTGCATCAGGTCATCAGCATACTTATGAATAATGAAATCACCTAGAAGTAACATATAACGGAAAAAGCAAAGGCCCTAAAACTGAACCTGGTGGGACCCCACATAAAAAGCAACCTCGTAAGATGATTGGACCCAGATCCTCTGCAAAGCTGCTTTGTGACAATATCTGTTGTAAAAACGTTAAATAAATTATAAATAAATTTGAAATTTAAAAAAGACTTAAAAAAATGCACAAAGATCCAGTAAGACTAAAATGCAAGGCTAGAGGATTAGAATTTGTAATCAGTGGTCTTAAAAAAATGCACAAAGATCCAGTAAGACTAAAATGGAAAGATTTTGGGCTTCAGGGCTAAGGCTAAGCTCAAAACCAACCAAAACAATGCTGTACTATGTGCTATGCTAAGAACGAAAACCTCACTCGTTTGACATCACATACACATTTTGTAGTTGGAGAACAACTTTTTAATTTTTAAAGGGACTTTAAGAAAGTTTTGAAAATTGGTTAAATTAAAAATTAAATTAATTAAATAAAAAAAAAATTTAAATAAAAATTAAAAATTTTATTTGGTTTTAAAATTGTCTGTTTTTAGTTCAGAATCTTCACCAGGACAGCTTTCAAAGCTTCTAGAAAAGCACCTTCTTAATAGTTACAATAGTGGTTAAAATACTTATAGGAAAAAATGACCTTGAATATACAGTATGAAGCATATATATATATATAGTCCGGATTAGGCAGACGTTTATCGGTGCAACTAGGATGTTTTGTCTCACTAACAGGGTGAGGTTTGTGTTACTTGTCTCTCCTTATATGATAAGGAAACAGTTCATAATAAAACATGCTCCAACTTCACTTCTTCTGCAACTTCATTCTGCAAACCTGTTATGCATTGAGCTGCTCGGTCTATTCAGTTTCACAAGGGAAATGTGTAGTTTATGCCACCAGTTAAGTAATATTTCAGCTTATTGTGGTCTCAGAAATTCAAAAAAGCCTGTTTAAAAATAATTTCATGTTCAAGTAAACACAGACACTCATCCAGACGAGTGAATTCAGCAGCTTTAAAGGGAACTTTACAGAGTTTTGTGCAGTGTTGAATGGATAAGACGAAAATAAAGTCACTCAGTGAGGTTTATGTGAAATGCTCTATTCTAGAGAAACTGATTTAATATTTGACATCTGACATCTGAAGTGTTTGATGTCTGTAAAAGCTCCCTCACAGAAAGTTAATGCTGTTAAACTTTCTCCCACTTGACGTTATTGTATTCGAAATGGTGTACTTCATACCACTCACGTACTAAATCTACCTAAAAGTAGTATGTGGTGTACAGTATGTGACCAAACTGTAAATCTGTAGTGCACTGGAGATACCCGGATAGTGTTCTACCCAAGTCAGAGTCTCTAGTATACAGGGGGAGCTATCTTCATGGTGTGCTGTATCCCATCATGCACCACGGCCTAACCAGCTCTCAGAGAAAATGGTGGCGGGTAACACTGGGGGGGAAACACAGCCCACTCCGAGTATAAATGTGGGTGGAGTGATTGTAGTGGGGTGTGTTTTCATCAGAATGAGCCTCAGAAAGTTAAATATACAGCTCTGAAGATTAATAAAAGATGAGCTCGCTTTAGAGGATCAGTTTTAGAGTGAAATAGCCGAGTGTAGCTAACAGCTAGGCTAACCGTATCTCAGGTGAACTGAGCAGCGTTAGCAGCAGCTAGCTCTAAACAGTGGATACAGTAATAACAGCTCTGAGGTAAATGTGAGGTAACTGGTCATGTGACTGTATTAGTATACTACACTGTAGGTCAGAACTTGTTACTGTACTTTGTACTACACACAGGGGGCGTTTACAGTGTGCAGTACATACTACTGTAGAACACAGGGTGCAGTATAATAGTGTGCCATTTGGATTACAGCCTTTATTTTACTAAAGGTTTCTGGTAAGGTTTGGGCTAAAATATATTCATTCTTAAAAGTGGAGCGATACATGCAGGGAGTTCTGATGCAAAATAGTCCCCCAAGAAGATCAATTTTACAGATACGCCACCATCGCCAATCCCACAAATGGCAGTTTCTCAGTTGTAGACACAGTGGCCCTTGGTTTCCATCACCACCACTGTAATCTGAAGAGTCTGTGGGTTTCTCTACAATGAATAATTTCACATCTAACTGCTCTAAAACTGACAATTTGTTGACATTTTAATTTAATTACACAGATATTTTGGAATTCCCCTTTGGAACTGTGGACTGTAACGTAAACGTAACACTTACAGTAGATAATTTAAAAAGCTAAAACGTTTACTGGGACCTTCAAGCTACAGTACTTTTATATTTGAGATTTGGTGATCCACACTTCTCCAGCAAGTACTGTAAGTGTTACTATATGTGGGTTAGGAACCCCACACACCCTAGCCAGCCCATGTTCCAACCTCTGCCTTTCAGAATAAGGTACTGGAACACCTAAAACAGGACTACCAGGTTCAGGAACAGTTTTTACCCAAGAGCTGTCAAACTGGTCACACTAGCAGCACCTACCAGAACATGACTACATCACTATAGACTGTACTGATCTAGTCCTGATCACCCCAGCCCATTCACACTGGGCCCCACTGGCCCACTGGACTACCAGAACATGACCACAACACTACAGACTGTACTGATGTAGCCCTGATCACCCCAGCAGATACACATCGGCCTCCACTAGCCCACAGGACTACAAGAACATGACTACACCACTATAGACTGTACTGATCTAGTCCTGATCACCCCAACCCATACACACCGGCCTCCACTAGCCCACTGGACTACCAGAACATGACCACAACACTATAGACTATTACTGATCTAGCCCTGATCACCCCAGCCCATTTACACTGGGCTCCACTGGCCCACTGGACTACCAGAACACGACTACACCACTATAGACTGTACTGATCTAGTTCTAGTGGAATGATGTAAACTAAAACAAACTCAGCATCGTTATCATGTGTTCTAGCGTAGGGTCTATACATGTATAGGTAGGCTTGGGCTCTGAAGTGATGAAACTCCATCCAGTACCTTTGGAATGAGTTGGAGTGGTAAGAAATATTGAACACCCAACATCAGCACCAAACCTTAGTAATGCTTTTGTGGCTGAATGCAATCAAATCCACACAGCAATGTTCTAACATGTGGTGTAAAACTTTGCCAAAAGAGTAGAGGCTGTTCCTACTGCTAAAAGAGGAGTAGACTTTCCATCAACACCCTTCATTTCAGAGGAAACTCAGATAAACGTGTTTACAAGCTCTTAAATGTGGCGTATTTAAAAACAGAAGCTGTGAAGTTAGCACCACGAGAGCCGCACTGACGTGCAGGATACACCGGCTCTCTTCATTATGGCTTTATCTTGATTGTAGCATGGCGATAAATGTGTTTGACCCCACGTCTACTTTTTCACATTGGAATTCTTCTGTTGTTTTTTGGGCAGGGGGGTAAACAGAGGGAGACAGATAAGGACAAACAGAAAACAACACAAATTTATGTCCTCCGTCATTCGGAATGGGAGCAATTAAACGAATGTGAGAAAGCGTTTGTTCCAAAAACAAAATAACTCAGTTTGGTAGTGAATTTTGCTTGGAGCAGCCCCCTCCCAACAAACCCTACACCACCCCCACCACCACCTTTAGCCAGGCACCTTGAAAGTTGTCCGTGACATGCCAACATCAAACAAAAACTCAAAAGATCAGACACGGTTTGGCTACATGGATAAAGTTAGGATGAGCTTATGAGTTCACCATCAAACTGATACGCAAAAAACACAACAACTAAAGAAGAACCCAACATCAAGGTGGAACACTCCTTCCTACACAGAGCTCAAAAACCTGTTACGGGTTTACCGACTGGGATCTTCAGGACTTTGGAACGATGTTCTGTAGACGACTGAAGTGGAGAGAAAGAGCTTTTAAGAACAACAGTCCTTAAGAACCCTGAGGACGAACTAAGAACCAAGACTCAAAATGTGAAGTTCTCTAAAAAGAGTGAAGAAGAATCACTGAGAGGAACCTCATAACGAGAAACTCTTTAAGAACATGGGGAAGAAGCACTGAGAAGAACAAAGATTCAGATGGATACTCTCTAGGAACAGGAGGAAGAACCACTAAGAGGAACCAAGACTCATAAGGAGAAACTCTCTAAGAATATAAAGGAAGAACCCATGAGAGGAACCAAAACTTGAAAGGAAAAGCTCAATAAGAACAAAAGAAGAAACTGAAGAAAATTTCCTGAGAACATGAGGACAAACTACCGAGAGGAACCTCTGAGAAGAACCAAGAATCTAATAAAAACCAAGTTCTTAAAGTGCATGAGGATAAACCACTGAGAGAAACCTGAGACTCAGAAGGAACAATTCTCTAAGAACATGGGAAGGAACCACGAAAAGGACTACCAACTCAGAAACTAACTAAGAACATGAAGAGCCACTGAGAGGAACCAAGACACAAAAGGAGAAACTCTCTAAGAACATGAGGAGGAACCACTAAGTGAAACAACCGAGAAGAACCAAGACTCAGAAGGTGAAGTTCTCTTGGAGAATGAGGAAGAACCATTGATAGGAAGAAATACCTAAAAGAAGAAACTCTTCAAGAGCCTGAAAAAAGAACCACTAAGAGGAACCAAGACTCAGAAGGAGAAACAATTCTGACTTTGTTAGTTTCTCCAGAACATAGCATTTCACATGTTCTCTAGGAGAATGAGGAAGAACTACTAAAAGGAACAACAACTAAGAAAAAGAAACTCCCTAAGAACATGAAGAGCCACTGAGAGGAACCAAGACTTAAAAGAAGGAACTCTCTAAGAACATAAGGAGCCGCTGAGAGGAACCAAGACTCAAAAGAAGGAACTCTCTAAGAACATAAGGAGCCGCTGAGAGGAACCAAGACTCAAAAGAAGGAACTCTCTAAGAACACGACGAGCCACTGAGAGGAACCAAGACTCAAAAGAAGGAACTCTCTAAGAACATAAGGAGCCGCTGAGAGGAACCAAGACTCAAAAGGGAAACTCTCTAAGAACATGAAGAGCCACTGAGAGGAACCAAGATTCAAAAGGAAGAACTGTCTAAGAACATGAGAAGGAACCACTAAGTGACCCATCTGAGAAGAACCAAGACTCAGAAGGTGAAGTTCTCTAGGAGAATGAGGAAGAACCATTGATATGAACAAATACCTAAAAAGAGAAACTCCACTAAGAAGAGCCAAGACTCAGAAGGAGAAACAATTCTGACTTGGTTAGTTTCTCCAGAACAGCCACCATCAGCTACTTCTTAGAGTGACGTGTCTTCTCGTAGCTTCGGTGATCTTCTGGTAGGCCCAAGACTGCGTGAAGGTGGTGTAGAAGAAATACCGCCTGGGCCTTAACCGAAGCCACAATGCATTTTCTCAGCGCTGCCCATGCAGTCACTCTGAAACGGCTGAGTCAGAGAGGCCCATTGCGACTCGTCTCTCTCTGTCAGAGCTCTGTTTACTCTGGTGGACGTGCGGGAGTTCAGCCAAGCGGAGCTATCTCTGCATAAATATTTTCCAGGCTGCCATGATGGACCTGCTCTGGAGTTACTGACGCTGAAGCTGCAGGTGGATGGATGCGATTTCCTCCGCCTGTTTGTTTGTGTGGATGATAATGTTTTAACACTCCATTGACAGTCGGCTATTGAATGCGTGTCAAGGTTGTATTTATTAAAGCGTCCCAGAATTTGCTGACTGGTTTGCGTGACCTAAGGCTAGGTCAGAGTGAAATCCGGTTAGCCAACAGGGAGGTTAAAAAAAACACTGTACATAATGCAGCAGGCGGAGAAATGACAAGGAACTGAAATTCCATTACAGATGAAGTAGTTTAGTCCATATACACCTATCATTAAAAGAACAGCTGCACCCAGAAGGAGGTGTGGGAGTGCGGTGCGGTTGGGAAGGAAGATAAAGGTGACCAGGATCAATAACTGATGATACGCTTAGACTGATATGATCAATATTTATTGAGCTACACATACAGAAGTCTGTCTCTCAGTATGGTGACGCGCCGCCGTGTTTGCTAACCCAACACGCCAGACGTCTCGGTATGGAGCTGTAGAGGTTCCTAATGGTGTCCTGTGATAATCCATCCCATGCAGCTTGAATATCCTCACACAGTTCCTGCAGATAGTGCGGTAGAGGTGGAGGTGGAGTGAACAGGCCTTCTGGACGTGTAATGGGGGACAACAAACTGTTCATCTTGGTGCTGACCACGGTGCCTCAACACAACGATTCGGTTGGTCTCAACGATTTGGTCGTCTCCACCAAGACTAAAGCGGGACTCGTCACTGAAGATGACCCGCTGCCATTCTGAGTCACTCCATGACAGTCTGGTACGACACCACTGCAGTCTTTGGTGACGGTGACGTGGTGTTAAGGACAGTCGTGGTAACGGTCTGTGTGCATGTAGTCCTGCGTGGTGCCTCCGCCTCCCAATGGTGCTGGCATTAGCAGGGTGACTCATGGATGTAGGCCACATCAGTGTTCAGACACTCCTGCATCAAAGAGCTGTGCAGTTGGGCCAGATTTGGTTGCCATTTGGATGCCATCTCTGGCACAGTTCCGAGGAGAATTCCCTGTAGACTGGGATTTTAGCCACTGCTGGTAGACCCGTATGACCGTATGCTTCCATACACCTGCAGATTCAGCTACTTCCTTCACACTGTGGTCTTTGGCCACGCCCAAATGCAGTCACTCCTTTTAGCCAATCATTAACTTCTGCTCTGGAGCCATTTTCCACACATCTATCTATCTATCTATCTATCTATCTATCTATCTATCTATCTATCTATCTATATTTAAACACCTAACTACATTTGAACCACATGCAATGATGTCCTAGGAACCTTGCCATATAGTATATGTGATATTAAAATTAATGTAAAACATTTGGGAATTTCAAATGTGTTGTTTTTTTTTTGTAAATAGTGTGAAAATGAAATGACTATGTGCATTTCTTTACTGAACTCTGTTACAGAAGTTCTAGCACCAGTATTAGACACCTGAGGACTTGTTGAGTCTTGTTGAAATAATCCAATGAAAATAGCCTGCTGTTTGATGTGTCTGATGGAGTTGCCACAAACCAAGTTATGAGATGAAAAATGTCATTGTGTTTTCATACAAGTGTATTAATATTACAGAACCCTTGCGTGGTTTGTGAGTCCTTGGTTTATAATTATATCCATATTAAATTAATGCAGTATTTAAACAAAAATCAATGGCTGAAAACATGCTTTGTCTCTTATCTCAAGGTTCAGTCAAATATTTCCAAATGAAAATCTAAACCGTCTGAATAAAACATCTAAAGTTATATTTTAGGGGCTAAAAAGAGAATATCAGCACGGCCACAATGTGCTCTTATTAAATAGGCCTTAGAATATAGACATTTATTCAAAACACCAAACACATTATATAGAACATTATAGAATATAAAACTAATATAGAATATATAACTAATATAGAACTTTGTATAATATAGAACTAAAGTAGAACATTATAGAATATAGAACTTTGTATAATATAGAACTAAAGTAGAACTTTATAGAATATAGAACTTTGTAGAATATAGAACTAAAGTAGACCTTTATAGAATATAGAACTTTGTAGAATATAGAAATAATATAGAACTTTATGGAATATAGAAATAATATAGAACTTTATGGAATATAGAAATATTTTAGAACTTTATAGAATACAGTACTAATATAGAACTTTGTAGAATATAGAACTAATATAGAACTTTATAGAATATAGAACTAATATAAAACTTTATGGAATATAGAAATAATATAGAACTTTATAGAATACAGTACTAATATAGAACTTTGTAGAAAATAGAACTAATATAAAACTTTATGTAATATAGAACTAACATAAAACTATGGAATATAGAATTATCATAGAACTTTATAGAATACAGTACTAATATAGAACTTTGTAGAATATAGAAATAATATATAACTTTATGGAATATAGAAATATTATAGAACTTTATGGAATATAGAAATATTATAGAACTTTATAGAATACAGTACTAATATAGAACTTTGTAGAATATAGAAATTTACAAAATATAAAACTACTATAGAACATTATAGAATACAGAACTAATATAAAATTTTATGGAATATAGAAATAATATATAACTTTATAGAATACAGAACTAATATAGAACTTAATAGAATACAGAACTAATATAGAACTTTATAGAATATAGAACTAATATAGAACTTAATAGAATACAGAACTAATATAGAACTTAATCGAATACAGAACTAATATAGAACTTAATCGAATACAGAACTTATATAGAACTTAATCGAATACAGAACTAATATAGAATTTTGTAGAATATAGAACTAATATAGAACTTAATCGAATACAGAACTAATATAGAACTTAATCGAATACAGAACTAATATAGAACTTAATCGAATACAGAACTAATATAGAACTTTGTAGAATATTGAAATAAGATAGAACTTAATCGAATACAGAACTAATATAGAACTTAATAGAATATAGAACTAATATAGAACTTTATAGAATACAGAACTAATATAGAATTTTGTAGAATATAGAACTAATATAGAACTTAATCGAATACAGAACTAATATAGAACTTTGTAGAATATAGAAATAATATAGAAATTTATAAAATACAGAACTAATATAGAACTTAATAGAATATAGAACTAATATAGAACTTAATAGAATACAGAACTAATATAGAATTTTGTAGAATATAGAACTGTATAAAATATAGAACTAATATAGAACTGTATTTTGGCCAGTGTAATGAGTATATCGTCGCTGTCCAAAAAAACACAATAAAATTGGCAACTTTCCAGGAGAGGCCAAAAACCTCATTTCATTTCAGTGTAATTCGATGGAACCAGAGTTTTTCCAAGCGGGTTTGTGTCACTGCTGTTGGTCCATTCACCATGTAATTCTCACACTGCATAAATGGCAGCTTCTGCGTTCAAATGATACATAACTTCAGAAATGGAGATACATGTTTTACTTTGGACAGCAACGATGTGCATGTTACTGCATCCCGTTACATTCAGTTCTAACCAACCCTAACATGCCAAACCTGACGAACCAGCACACAAGACTAAGCCTGGAGAGGTGATGGCGATACACAAAGCCGAGACGCGGTTTCACAGTTGCATAAGATTCACATTTATTTGGTTTCAAGTCCTAAAACATTCTAAACATGCTTTCATAACACGTATGGGTCACATTTTTCCACAGGTAGTTAAAGTAAGAGGAGCCGACGAGAGAGGCCAGAAGCACAGCTTTGGAAAAGCACTTCAGACTGCACTCCGAAAACACACACGCTGCTCAAATCATCAGATTCTCGACGATACCAAAGACCAGGTTCAGGCCTGTGACCTGCGTCACATCCCAACCAACGCAAGGGATCGTTTTAACCAGCACCTTTAGAACAACGTCCTTACATTCCATCTGTGTGGCACATTTAAGGAGTGAATCTGTTCCCTGAGACACCAGCTGCGCCCACAGACCTCCTCGTCTGGCTCCCTTTGGTTTTGTTTATACGCCCCGACATTCACCATTGTGTTCATTAGAGCTCCCCTCGAGTCGCAGAGAAGACCCCAAGCTATTAAGTCTTAGTGTAAAACTGGCAGCACTTTTGATAGTCTCGTAAGGACCAATCAGTCGTACCCGTATCGATCAAGCGAAAGAAAACTGATTGGCTGGAAAAAGTGTCACAGCGTTACAATGATTAGTGGGTAAACAACTACAGTAAAAAAAAACAGTCTGTAAACAACAGTCATCAAAAACAACGTCAATCATGGACAAGAATTACATTCTTAATGAAAATAATTCACAAAAATAATCATCAACAGTGTTTACAACAACAAATATAATACTGGTCATTCAAAAGAGATGCTGTGATTGCACTGAGAGTAACACAAGCTTCCTCGATGAACGGAACGGACAGAACGGAGCGCTCAAGCTCAGGTATTGCATGCAGCAGTTAATGACATTCAGTATAACTCAGGGGTGGATGAAAACGCCTGCAGGCGATCAGAGTCGAACGACAGACGGTGAAGAAAACCAAGCCGTCTTACTGCGAAACAGGGCCAGCGGTGCTATGAAACCAATAAATAAACAGTAATACGCAACATGGTGACACACAAAAGAGGTAGTTTCAATGTAGAAAACGCAAAAGGTAAAAACAAAAACGACAAAAAACAAAACAATCGAATGAGAAACAAACGCAGTTTTGCGAAAGGCAAAGTTTGAACACCCCCGGGTCTGCCGCTTTCCAAAACATGAGACCACAACACACCTCTGCGCATTCAATACACATCTTCAGTTTGTTTGCTGAATTTAACGTAAAAGGTTAAACGTGGTTACTGGGCGACGGCCCGTTTAATATTCAACCGCTCGTATTGTTTCCAAATATGTTCAGCAAATAAGAACATAAAACTATGTGCTCATTTAATTTCACTTAGACGGTCAACAAAAACTGATTTTAAACAAACTGTTGCTTAAACTAATGGAGTGTCTTTGCTAAACTCGAGTTGCAGGAAAAGATAAAACATTAAATATAAAATCAGCCATAACTTGTGAACCGGACGCGTTTGTCTTTTCTAGAATCTAAAATTCAGCAAATCAAAGCAAAGCAAAGCTGTGTATTAAATACGGTGCAGGAGTGTGCCCACTGTAGAGGACGTGCTCAGTGAGTAGACACTGTTACTTGACCAGAGACCCCCAAACTTTTACAGACAAGCGTACATATGCAAACGAACTGTGTGAAATCCTAGACGGCCATGAAAACGTGCCTGTAATGATTAATCTCGGCAGTAATTGTGTTCCTATATGAGATTAGAAGATTAGACTAAACATAAATAAACACAAGTACAGTAAAAGGTGAGCTGGTTAATAATGTTCGGCTTAGAAGAACTCAGGTTTTCATCAGCTGTATAGGAGAGGTATAATATGGTAACTGAATTCTGGCCTTCTTTACGGACAGCTATTGATTTGGAATATTTGTATGTAGTCCACAAGATTACTGCCCAGATAAATAGCTTTACATATCATTTCATCAGACGGCCTAGTACTTTTACACAGAACTGCATATAGACGCATGTATATACATATAGAGAGAGAGAGAGGGAGGGAGGGAGAGAATAGTAGAATAGAAGAGAATGAATTTAGAGGTCAGATAACAGTTTTATGCCCAGCGAAGACTATGAATCATACATTTCATTTAAAAGTGTTTAAGCTGAAGGTGAGGCCTTTTTGAAAGAAGTGGCCACTGCAAATGGAAGAACGGGATTCAATGGGGGCGAAACAGCAGGCTGGGCGTCCCTATACAATTTCAAAGCCTCCCCTCCAACATGGACGCCCTCTCCTGCCTTTTATTCTCCCACCGTGACCTACAACCGCCGCACCATCAATCGGCAGAAACGGACGGGTCAGGGAAGGTCAGGGTGGAGCATGATTGGGGTCTGTGTGAAGTGTCTCTAAATGAAAAAACCTGGAAAAAAATTGATATATAAAAATATAAAAAATAGTCCCTGAGCTTCACAGAACTTCACAGAGGAAGTCTCACAAAAACACCTCCACCGCGCTCGTGCAGCAGACCTCCTCACAATAGCCCTTTTGTATGGCGTCAAGAAACGTGCGGTCGACGGAGAAGCGCACGACGGGTTGAAACCCCAGGATTAAAAAGACAAGCAAAACACGGAGCTACATGCTCCTCGCTGGAGGCTGGGGTGGGTAGCAGGTCTTCCCCGCGCCACGAATGCAGCCCAGTTACTGATATTGGAGCCATCATCTAACAAAACGGTCTCGGCCTGTGTACGCTGTAGCACATGGACGACACCGCAGCCTGACCTCTGAAAGCGAGCCGCCGACCGTGGAAACCATAAGCCTTCAACTCCATAACGCGATACCAGAGGGAAACGAAAACATCCACACTAGCTACAAGAGTAAACATGGAGTAGGTACAACACAAGTAAGAAAAAGACAAATGTAGACGAAACGCGTGAGGGAAAGAAAGGATTCAGACGAATGGAACTGCGCTTAGAAACACGGTTAAGAACACATGAAGTGGAGAACGGGTGAGTGGTAACATTTAGCCCACGTACGGTAAATGCTAAAATCAGCTAGCGCTCGATTTGACCAAAGCAAGCATGAGCAAAAACCTTTGGGGGGGATATTTGGCAAAAGATCAAATTCACACAATTAACCCCCCAAAGGTAGACAGTTAGCCAAGACACGTCTCGTTCTAGCCTTGTACCGGAGCTACATGGCTAACTCGGCTAACAACAGTAGCAGCATCTTTAAACCTGAGGGGAACCATACTTCAGTCCATTTTTAGGGTTTGAGGCAAGTGTGCGGAGACACTTACACAGCAATGGTGTAATTAGCCACTTTAGCATTGTAGCTCCAGTGCAAAGCTAGCCATGCTAGCCTCATAGCTCCAGTGCAAATCTAAAGAAACATGTTTTGGATGATTGGCTACTCATATGATAGTCGTTTCCCCCATTTGATTTTTCACCAAACTGTGTTCAGCGGAGCATACAGGATCAGACAACCCGTTCCAAAACCAGGCTTACTGGCTTTCCTGTCTGGAAAACCGGCCCATTCTGTACAGGTACGGGAAATGCTGCAGGAAAGCTTTCCAAATGTTACCACTCCGTTTTTAGCTGCACTCGAGAGGCCTTGGGGCAGGGGGGAATGGGGATGAGGGGGGGCATTACCAAGCCGAACACACATCTTTGGTATGGCCCGCCGCTTGTCATTGTCTGGTGCAAAAATATGTAAACATTACTCGACGCATAATCTAATGATTTTTTGGAATGTTTGAACTGAGAGTTTGAGGGAGCGTGCGGCGATGCCTTGGGGAAAGCAACAAAATACCTCAGCCTTCCCAAGGCCAGCCGGGCAGCCCCCTTAAAGCCTGGCGTAACGTGGTCTGGGCCACGTTACTTCCCTTCCTATCGAGTCAGTGGTAAATCTTTTTTTTCTTTTTTTTTTTTTCTTTTTGCATTTAAACTCCATAAACACCCTTCAAAAACAACACTCCCCTCTTTCCCCAATAACAGTAATACTAAAAAAGAAAAAAACAAAAAACAAAAAAAAAAAACAACAAAGACCTAAATGGGACCTACAATGTCCAGAAACTACAAACTACAAAAAACTAGCATCATTGCTGTGATGTCTGAGCTCAATCTAAGTTGAGTGAAGTCTAGGAAACGGTAGATTTACCCTGTTTTAAAACGATCAGTCCAGCCGGAGGTGAGGAACGAAGGATTGGGGGGGGCCCACAAACCCAGCACCTAAGAGGGACCACCTTCTCCAACACAACACTTCAGCATTTTGCCCTTTTGGATGTTCACCCTTCTGGAACTCTGCATAATGAGCAGCTGTGCAAATGCTGTTCAATGTCGAGCGAGGGAAGCTGCTGCTCTTTCTCTCAATCCCCCCCCACCACCACACTTAGCATTACGCCTATGGTCCTTCATTCATTCTGGATCACTCCGCTGAACGGATCGCTCACTCGCCGCCAACTACACATAACACTGTGGTCAAAAAAAAAAGAAGAGGAAAAGAAAGAAAAAGAAACAGAAAAATAAAGAAACAAGCTAACAGATATACGCAGCTGTCAAGTCAAATTCTTCAATCCCCAGTCTATGATTGCGGGACGTATGCACTGAATACGGACCATTTCTCTCCTGATGGCTATACAGTACATAGGTGTGCGTTATGTGCGGCACACGCATAGCAGCCCCGCTTTGTGTCAGCCGGAGAGAAAGGCCGCCCGAAGCATTCCTGAGGTAGTCTATGCAGTGCATCCCACATATATATACGTCCCTATCAGCAATAAGCAATAAACCCTATCTGTAAATCTAATCCTAGCAGTGGCAACACTGACACATTCTACAGTCGGACCAGCGAGCGTCAAAACTCCGCTGCGGATTTTGTGCACCAACAGATGCGACGTGTGCGCAGTGTGGATCAGTATACATTCAGCTCTGTCTGGTAATAAATAGAGAGAGAAAAAAAAACAAAAAAAACAAAAACACAAGTATAAACCTCTTCCTC
>JAMWET010002280.1:12500-28975 GCA_024036415.1 Prochilodus magdalenae | reverse complement strand
CATCTGCTGCTGCACAGTGCAGTGTTGGTCATCCTCTAGTCCTTCATCAGGGGTCACAGGACGCTGCCCCACAGGATGCTGTCCATGGGACACTGCCCACATGACTGTGGGGGTCCTGACCATTGAAGAACAGGGTGGTACAGTATACAGAGAAACAGATGGACTACAGGCTGTACCTGTAGAACTACAGAGGTGGGCCTAATGCAGTGAAAGAAGGTAAGTCAGAATTGTAGGACATGGGCCCCATGAGCACTTTACTGAAGGGCCGCACTGCATATGAATTACATAAGCCCATCATGACAGCTGACACTGACCTATGTATACATAGTGCCAGCTATTATAACACTGTCTGAGGTGAAATGACACTGAAGCAGTCTTTGTGGCTCCATCAGCCTGCTAGAATTAGCCTTTAGGTCAGTCCCATTAGTCAAAGGCTTCAGGCGCCGTGCTGCCTGACGAACGCTGGCCTTCAGTAAAAGTGTAAGTAAACACGTTTCGGCGTAGGTCAAACGGAGCGGGCAGAAAATGAGGAAATAATTGAGTGTCGTTCGGCGCATGCTTGCCGTGCGGTGCCTGACCTGTAAAAGGAAAGTGACAGCCAAATGCCACATGACAGATGAGCCTCTGGTTGGCCTTTAGATACAGAACAGGCGTCTCAAGTAAACATGCAATTCACCAAGACGGAAAATTACACACCACGGCCTATGGGTGTCATCAAATGCAGCCCAGCTTCCTCATTCGTAAATGGAGAGCTGTGGCCTTGTGATGGTGATGTCACTGCTCTGTTCCTCCAGTGTGGTTATTGGAGTTTGATAAAGGAAAGAGTGATACCAAGCCATATGGCAAACGGCTATCACTTCTCTACAGGCGCTACGCTATGTTGATTCCCATGAGACTGAAACTGCTCACCGAAAGTTCCTACCAATTTCAGTTCCAAAATATAAACCTATCTGGCTCCAATATCCAAATCTATCTTGAAGATACCATTGTAGACAAACGCACCTACTTGTTTGCCTTGGTGTTGATGGTAACCGGACATCTAGAGGAGTTGAAGGCCTCTATACACGAGCCAGTCATGGCTTTTAAGGTAAAGAACAATGTACGCTCATCAGGGAATGAACAGCTGCACCCAGAAGGAGGTGTGGGAGTGCGGTGCTGTTGGGAAGGGTGATAAAGGTGACCAGGATCAATAACTGATGATAAATTTAGACTGATATGATCAATATTTATTGAGCTACACATACAGAAGTCTGTCTCTCGGTATGGTGGAGTCGGGTCGCCGTGTTTGCTAACCCAACACGCCAGACGTCTCGGTATGGAGCTGTAGAGGTTCCTAATGGAGTCCTGTGATAATCCATCCCATGCAGCTTGAACATCCTCACACAGTTCCTGCAGATGGTGCGGTAGGGGTGGAGGTGGAGGGACACCAGGCCTTCTGGACGTGTGACAGCAAACCGTTCATCTTGGTGCTGACCACGGTGCCTCCACACACGGATTCGTTGGGCGTCTCCACCAAGACTAAAGCGGGACTCGTCACTGAAGATGACCCGCTGCCATTCTGAGTCGCTCCATGACAGTCTGGTACGACACCACTGCAGTCTTTGGTGACGGTGACGTGGTGTTAAGGACAGTCGTGGTAACGGTCTGTGTGCATGTGGTCCTGCGTGGTCTCCCAGTGGTGCTGGCACAAACAGGATGACTCCAGGACACCACTGCTCGCTGAATGTCCACAGTCATGGCTGTTGGGTCAGTCAGGTACAGTGATAAGGTCCTTCCTTGCTCATGTGACATGCCCGACCAAGCGTGAAACTTTGGATTTGGATAGTAAATAAAGTGTCTGTTTTAGTGTTGTAGTCATGGGGACCCCCGGTTCCCATCACCACTGTGAGCAACAGTCTGTAAATCCCCCAAAGTGGGCCGTTTCACACCAAACCACTCTTTCAGATGATTCTCTTTAACCAGCTGACGTGAGTCACACTCGGGTTGTAAGCCCTATGAAAGACTTCCAGGCTGGGAGGGGTGGAGGGGTTAGACTTTGAGAGGCCCTGAATCAAAACAAGACCAACAGCACCCTCCAGTGGAACATTCAGCAACACCTTAAATTACTGTTGCTCAGTCCTGGTCCTGCTCTCGCACTGATTGGCCTAGGACAGGGGTGCACAACTTCTTTTAACCAAGGGCCAATTTCATAGTAACACCTACACCAGAGGGCCACACATTTTTACAGAGGGGGGGAGGGGGCGATGGCGATGGCTTCGGGGCGGGAGAATAATTAAAGTTTTGGAAAGTAAACACCAGTTGGCAGTGTTCCGCAATCAAACTTCCCAATGAATTTAAAGTGGCAGCATTATTTATATTAAAAATGCATCAGCACTTCCTTTCGCGGGCCGGATTGACAGTTTTACCGGGCCGTATCTGGCCCGCGGGCCGTATGTTGTGCACCCTGGCCTAGGACCATCCTACGGAAATCTCTGAGGTCTGAGTGAATATACGCCTTAACTATGTTTATATAATTAAAACTAATCATTTAACATCCAGTTCTGTCCCTTGATCAGATGCCTTAGTGGTGAATGTTGGACTCCAAAGCGCTGGCCAGTACATGACCAGCAAACACAGCTTCAATTAGTTGTACATATAGAAAATCACGATCACTAAAAGTTCATCTTATTAAAAGTTTTAAAAGCGCCACATTCAAAAATAAGCTCATGATAATGTGTTAGTGTCAAATTAAAAATGCAATAATATTTTTTTAATGGAAAACTTTGAAAATAACTTTTAAATGATGGATTTGTAAATAAATTTAGTTTATTAATATCTGTATTTCTGTAAGATCAGTAAATCGGTACTCCTCCTAAGGTTTGAGAACACTGGTGTAGCACCGTCCTCGGGTCTTCATTCTTACTGCTCTAACGCGTCTACCTCTGGTTTATGAAATCTTTCAAGATCTAGATAAAAGCGTCCGGATGGATCCACCCTGAAGGTGAGCAGGAATAAGATGGTCCCTGTTGGAAACAAGAAACAGCAGCTCTGCTGGAGCTACCGCCAAACCCAGACTCGTCCATTGGACTGCAAGACGGGACAGAGTCATTCTACGTGTCCTACCACTTCATTTCTGAGCTGCTGTCATTCCCAATCGCTTCCACTGTGTTCTAATCCCACTGACAGTGGACTGTGGAATATTTAGTAGGAGGGAATTTCACCACTGGACTTGTAGCACAGGTGGGATCCTATCACGGTACCACGCTGGAGTTCACTGAGCTCCTGAGAGCGACCCGTTCTCTCACTAACGTCTGTAGGAGCAGTCTGCACGTCTAGGTGCTTGGGTTTATACACCTGTGGCCATGGAAGTCCCCTAGCTGTACAGGTTCTGGGTTTGTGTTGGTTCTGTTTGATTCTCTACACTACTGGAACCATGTCTCCCAAACTCCAGATCAGATATTGTATTAGATCTGTGTATTTAGAAAATCACTAATGACCTCCAGAAGCCTGTTTTTAGAACCATGCTCGCTGTGCGGTTCACCCCAGCCACCGCTCGCCAGTCTCTCTGTAGGTCACCCGAGGTCATCTTACCCTTACGTAAGGGACATTGGAATGAGGTGGCGCTCATCACGGTCAGTAGAGAGTGGGTTTGGCCCTCTGCCAGTCTGTAGCTGTGTTGTCCTGGGTGTTTGCTGCTGGACCTTGTTCTTATGAACCAGGCGCTCACTGTATCTGCCAGTAAAGCTAGAACCCAACCTTCGGTTCCTCACTGAGAACCTGCTGTGCATGTGGAGATGCTGATTTAAGAAGAAACTGGAGTGGGCTCTGATTTATTTCCAGAGCTGTGTGTATGTATATATATAAAGATATGACGTCTATCACTTTGATTACCAGCTTGACGATACCGATAATGATACGATAACGATAACGATTTTCAGAAAGTTATTTGATGTGTTTATTGGAATCGTTTTCTTCCAGAGCTTCGTATTAACACACACTTCTACACAGGAAGTATCTGAAACATGCCGTGGTCTTTTCCCTCCACTCTTCTCACCAAACCAAAGCGCACGTTTTCACTGACTGGCACCTTTTTTTATTAACGAAGAAAAAAAAACGTAGTGGGTAAAATCAGCAGTCGTTACAACAGAACTGGCGCAAGTCTCACGAAACCCACCGTCTCCACCTTCATCAGGCTACTCGGAGTCCGATTCAGGGAAAACGTCAATGATCTCGCCGCTCCTGAGCTGCAAAGCCACTCGCTGGAGACTCCACCTGTAGAGAACGTTACCGGAAGCTGAATTAAAGTCATTCTGGAATACTCTGGTGTTTTCTGGTTAGTTCGTGTTCCTGGTCATATTAAACACAATCCATTTTTAAAGACTAAAATTCCATATCCCTGTAATATTCCCTCTAAATGGGAGGACCTCTATCCCGCCTCTGAAACTTCAATATTCTGAGTTTTGCTTACATCACCAGCGGGTGGAGATGCGTCTCCTCCCTTTCCCACCGCAGGTTCTGTAAGCTCCAACACCATGGAAAATACCTTAGTAATTCCCATTCCTGTCCACTTCAAATTCCCTTCTAAAAGGTCACGTAATTCCCACTTTCTGCCACTCTGGGGAAATCCCTAAGCACGGCTGAGCGCCGTGGGAACGGGTCCCTAATGCTTGACCACGACTTAGTAAAGTGTGGGAACAAGATAATTAAATCAGTGACTTGGTAATGACTCATTCCCACATCTTGGAAAACCATGATTACATCGCTCCCATGGTTCACTAACTTGTGGCCACTAGTTAATATCACAGCTCACTTATCTCAGTCCCACCTCTCATCAAATCACAATCTCATTTCTATGGCTTACGAAGTCGTGGCTACAACTTGATTATCTTGTTCCCATTAGTTACTATTGAGTGACATATCTCATTCCCACAACTTACTATGTCATGGCCATGACTTAATTATCTAGTTGCCATGTCATGTTAAATGACAGCCATGACTTAATATTCTTACTCACTAAGCGTTATCTCCTTTCCACACCTTGCTAGGAAGTTATGACCATATTAGCGGAAAGAGCACAACTTCCCTAACACGCAATTTCCTCATGAACCCGGCACCGGAACCCCGCTCGGAGTCCTAACACGCGTTCTAGCGAACCTCACGACTGAGCGATTTCATGGGAAATGAGCAGGAGCCACTGTCTCCCTCATAGTGCACTCAAACTCTCCATGCGGGTATCGAGAGCGCTGATCAGGGTCATCGACTGGGCACCCCTTCCGCTAAGATGCTAACACCCGTACAGTGCTAACTGCCTCTCATTCCCTGTTAGGAATGCTAGTACTACTGGGTTAAGTATCCCATTAGCATAGTGTTAATCAAAGGTTCAGAAACAATGCTGTCTAGAAATTCATGTAGAGTGTTGGTGTACAGTAACTCAGTAAGTGTAATGTGTTAGTGTGCTGTAAGTAGTGTGTTGGTGTACGGTAACTCAGTAAGTGTAATGTGTTAGTGTGCTGTAAGTAGTGTGTCGGTGTACAGTATCTCAGTAAGTGTAATGTGTTAGTGTACTGTAAGTAGTGTGTTGGTGTACAGTAACTCAGTAAGTGTAATGTGTTAGTGTGCTGTAAGTAGCGTGTTGGTGTACAGTAACTCAGTAAGTGTAATGTGTTAGTGTGCTGTAAGTAGCGTGTTGGTGTACAGTAACTCAGTAAGTGTAATGTGTTAGTGTGCTGTAGGTAGTGTGTTGGTGTACAGTAACTCAGTAAGTGTAATGTGTTAGTGTGCTGTAGGTAGTGTGTTGGTGTACAGTAACTCAGTAAGTGTAATGTGTTAGTGTGCTGTAAGTAGTGTGTTGGTGTACAGTAACTCAGTAAGTGTAATGTGTTAGCGTGCTGTAAGTAGCGTGTCGGTGTACAGTAACTCAGTAAGTGTAATGTGTTAGTGTGCTGTAAGTAGTGTGTTGGTGTACGGTAACTCAGTAAGTGTAATGTGTTAGTGTGCTGTAAGTAGTGTGTTGGTGTACAGTGACTCAGTAAGTGTAATGTGCTAGTGTGCTGTAAGTAGAGTGTTGGTGTACAGTAACTCAGTAAGTGTAATGTGTTAGTGTGCTGTAAGTAGCGTGTTGGTGTACAGTAACTCAGTAAGTGTAATGTGTTAGTGTACTGTAAGTAGTGTGTTGGTGTACAGTAACTCAGTAAGTGTAATGTGTTAGTGTGCTGTAAGTAGTGTGTTGGTGTACAGTAACTCAGTAAGTGTAATGCGTTAGTGTGCTGTAGGTAGTGTGTTGGTGTACAGTAACTCAGTAAGTGTAATGCGTTAGTGTGCTGTAAGTAGCGTGTTGGTGTACAGTAACTCAGTAAGTGTAATGTGTTAGTGTGCTGTAAGTAGCGTGTCAGTGTACAGTAACTCAGTAAGTGTAATGTGTTAGTTTGCTGTAAGTAGCGTGTTGTTGTACAGTATGAGGCGGTTTAGGAGGTGAAATCTCAGCCTACCTGTTCATGAGGGCGTCTCTGGTGGAGGTGGTATACAGATAGCCCCCGGTTTTGGATCCAGTCACTGGAATTTTCAGCTACAAATCAGAAACAAAGAGAGGGTAAACATGATATGACTGGTTAATGTTAGTTCCTCCCACATCTGCTAGTGCATGCAGGGCCCTGTGGCCACCAGAGGGCCCCCCTAACAACCTTCGGGTTATGGCCATGTCATGTTATCTAATACATGCAGGAATGTTGTCTCAAACAGAGCTGATGAAGGGAGAGCCTAACAGATAAAAGCGTGGTGTGGTTTCATGTCTAAGCATTAATATTGTTTTATTTTTTAAAGCTATTTTGTGACAGCACAAATACACTGTTTTAGTTGCTTAATAATTGATAATATTATGTATTTATTTATTTATATGTAGTTTTATTACTTTATTATTTATTTATTTATTCACTGGTAGTTTTTTTTAGCTTTTATTTAAAAAGTTATAATTATTATCATTATTTACATCTTATTATTTATTCACTGGTAGTTATCATTATTATTATTATGATTATTATTATTATTATTATTATTATTATTATTGTTTACTTTTTTACTTTATTATTTATTCAGTTTTATTATTATTTATTTATTTTTATTACTTTATTATTTATTCAGTTTTATTATTATTTATTTATTTTTATTACTTTATTATTTATTCACTGGTATTTTATTATTACAGTTATTAATATTATTATTAATTACTTCTTGTTACTTGATTATTTATTCAGTTATTATTATTATTATTTCTATTATTATTGTTGTTGTTATTATTAATAATAATCATCATCATCATAATAATTACTATTATTATTGTTGTTGTTATTGTTAATAATAATAATAATTATTATTTTTATTATTATTATTATATTATTTTTTATAATAATAATAACTTATTGTTGCTTCATTATGTATAGTTTTATTATTATTACTATTATTATTGTTGTTATTAACAATAATAATAATAATAATAATAATAATTACTATTATTGTTGTTGTTTTTGTTATTTTTAATACTACTACTACTACTACTAATAATAATAATAATAATAATAATAATAGTAATAATGATAATAATAGTTACTATTATTATTGTTACTCGTACCCATTCACTTCATTATTATTGAATTTTTCAGACCCAGCTACACTGAGGGTCACCCTCAACATAGTTTAAATACCTGCTGATTGAGTGATTGACTGATTAACATGTCACATGGTATCAGTTGGTATGGGATGTAGGTATCCCCTCTCTGCTAATGTGATATCCTCAGCCCTGTAAATGTACGGGAAGGCCAGACCTGAGCATGGATGTGGTCCACGTGGTTGTGCCGGTCAGTCAAGTGGATATTATGGATCTTCAGCGGCGGAGCCCCCAAACTGGCCATGGCTGTGGAGTTCCTATTCAGCTGCTCGATGGCCAAACGATGGTACTCTGACTTGGCAAAGTTTTCTGGAGGATGGATTTAGACAAGGAGAAATGGACCATTAGAGAAACCGTACCCAGCTGTACCATCACCACAAAACATGGTGGTACAGACACTAATCTGTCTCAGTTCAGTTTTACTGAATGTTTAACAGTTCCTGCAGATGGTGCGGTAGGGGTGGAGGTGGAGGGACACCAGGCCTTCTGGACATGTGACGACAAACCGTTCATCTCGGTGCTGACCACGGTGCCTCCACACACGGATTCGTTGGGCGTCTCCACCAAGACTAAAGCGTGACTCGTCACTGAAGATGACCCGCTGCCATTCTGAGTCACTCCATGACAGTCTGGTACGACACCACTGCAGTGTTTGGTGACGGTGACGTGGTGTTAAGGACAGTCGTGGTAACGGTCTGCGTGCCTGTAGTCCTGCGTGGTGCAGCCGTCTGCCAATGGTGCTGCACTAACAGGATGACCCATGGAGGACACCACTGCTCGCTGGATGTCTGGAATGGTTGCTGTTGGGTCAGTCAGGTACAGAGACAAGACCCGTCCTTGCCTACGTCACATGGTTGGCCAAGTTTGAAAGTTGAACCATTTGCATGTCTCAAAATGTCAAACCCACCCACCAAGTTTCATTCCTGTCGGTTGATTACTTATCGTCGTATGCAAATTAGCGACACCCAAACTTATGCATAGGACTGTATGTCTGGAAGTAAGGCTCATTCCCATCTGTTCCCATCTGATAAGCCTGACTATTACGGTATGGGAATCTGACACTGAGCACGTTTTCATGTTGAGGCTACTGTTGTGTCGAACTGAACCCCTCTCCATCTCCGGATGATGAACAGTCCACTCACTCTGCATGAGGTAGTACATCATGCCGCAGCCTCCTCCCGTGACTACAGTGACAAATATGGCCATCTGCTGCAGGAGGTTGGTGGAGCGACCCATCCTGATGAATGCTTTCACGCTCCGGGATCACCTAGGCAACCTGGGGAAGCAGTGGTACAGTCATTACAGGGTGAGGAAGACCACAGGAGAGATGCACACTATCTGGCCAAAAGTATGTGGACACCTGACCGTGTGAGCTTGCTGAACATCTCGTTCCAAACCTATGACCATTAACATGTCGCAGTACCTTGTCTGGGTGAACCTGCGTCCATTCGGCCAAAAGAGCTCTGGTGAGGTCGGACACTGGCCTGGCTCACAGTAAACCTTCCAGTTCATCCGGTTAGCCTAGCTGTTAGCTCCCCTCGGCTATTTCACTCTAAAACTGATCCTCTAAAGCGAGTTCATCTTTTATTAATCTTCAGACCTGTATATTTAACTTTCTGAGGCTCGTTCTGATGAACACACCCCCCACTACAATCACTACCCCCACATTTACCTCAGAGCTGTTATTACTGTATCCACTGTTTATAGCTAGCTGCTGCTAACGCTGCTCAGTTCACCTGAGATACGGTTAGCCTAGCTGTTAGCTCCCCTCGGCTATTTCACTCTAAAACTGATCCTCTAAAGCGAGTTCATCTTTTATTAATCTTATTAATTTTATTAATTAGTCCTGACCATTGAAGAATGGGGTAGTACAGTATACAGAGAAACAGATGGACTACAGTCTGGACCTGTAGAACTACAGAGTGTCCTATATGGTCAGTGGAGCTGATCTAATGGACAGTGACTGTAGATACAAGGAGGTGGGTTTAATGTACACATTGGGGGGCACTCTAAGTCCTGGATCAGCGGATTAAGATGATGTGTAGTGAGGAGAATTACCGCTCAGTAATGTTTTCTGGGATGTGAAGCGCTAGAGGGCGCTCCCGAGTGTGTGCTAAATTAAATGGGCCATTACGTGTGTGCTAAACTGAGTCACCAACCAATCAGCACCCAGCAATAGTAATGCCAACCAATCAGCTCTCAGTGGCAGTAACGTTAACCAGTCAGCACACAGTGCCAGTAGGGCTAACCAATCAGCACTTAATAGCACTAATGCTAATTAATCAGCTATCAGTGGCAGTAACGTTAAACAATCAGCACACAGTAGCAATAATGCTAACCAATTAGCTCTCACTAGCAGTAATGCTAACCAATGAGCACTCAGTAGCATTAACGTTAACCAATCAGCAGACGGTAGCAGTAACGTTAACCAATTAGCTCTCGGTAGCAGTAATGCTAACCAATCAGCTCTCAGTAGCAGTAACGTTAACCAATCAGCAGACGGTAGCAGTAACGTTAAACAATCAGCTCTCGGTAGCAGCAATGCTAACCAATCAGCCCTTGGCAGCAGCAATGCTAACCAATCAGCTCTTAGTAGCAGCAATGCTAACCATAAGCTCTCAGAAGAAGTAACGTTAACCAATCAGCTCTCTGTAACAGTAAAGTTAACCAATCAGCTCTCAGTAGCAGTAACGTTAACCAATACTCTCTTAGTAGCAGTAATGCTAACCAATCAGCTCTCAGTAGCAATAATGCTAACCAATCAGTTCTCTGTAGCCGTAATGCTAACCAATCAGCTCTCGGTAGCAGTAACACTAACCAATCAGCTCTTGGTAGCAGGAACATTAACCAATCAACTCTCAGTAGCAGTAACGTTAATCGATCAGCAATCAGTAGCAGTAATGTTAACCAATCAGCTCTCAGTAGCAATGATGCTAACCAATCAGCAATCAGTAGCAGTAATGCTAACCAATCAGCTCTCAGTAGCAATGATGTTAACCAATCAGCAATCAGTAGCAGTAACGTTAACCAATCAGCAATCCGTAGCAGTAATGCTAACCAATCAGCTCTCAGTAGCAGTGATGCTAACCAATCAGCAATCAGTAGCAGTAACGTTAACCAATCAGCTCTCAGTAGCAGTAATGCTAACCAATCAGCTCTCAGTAGCAGTAACGCTAACCAATCACCTCTCAGTAGCACTAACGCTAACCAATCAACTCTCAGTAGCAGTAATGCTAACCAATCAGCTCTCAGTAGCAGTAACGCTAACCAATCAGCTCTCAGTAGAAGAACTGTCTGGCTTCACTGCCCAGACCCCTGTAGAATATTTATATATACACAGGTAGGTGTTGTTTGGTGTTTCAGTGAAATACGGTCTACTTGTTTCCGGAAGTTATGTGAGCACTAATTTACAGCTAATTTGACTTTCAGTTTCTATATACCACCAATAACCGAGGACTCGTGATCAGGGAAAGTGGAAGTTCGCTTCTTATTTGCCATATTCTTGTTCGAACTTTCCCGTTCCACCTTAAATAGTGCAGCAGTTCCATTCTGGAAACGTCTACAACTCAACCAAACCTCACCGGGTTTACTTCACCTCACCAACAAACACTGAAAATGACACGCATAAGCGTGTAATAATGTCACTCAAAATAAACCTAAACGTCCCGGAAATACTTTAAAAACGGGAAAACAGCGTTGTGGGGGAAGAAGGCGGACACTCCCGCTACTGACCGTGACATTACACCGGAGACATCACTCTACGCTGCACCGCATGGGCGCCGCCATCTTTGTTTTGAACCGGAGAACCTTCTTTAACCACTTAGGCGCCAGTTCACTCACAGGAATCAGGATATGACTGCCATGTCACTGTAAAGAACAACTGCTAGCCATAAATGAATAAATAAATAAATAAATAAATATTAATGTGTTCGAAAGGGAAATTTACAGCAACACAATTTCGCATCCTGCTGCTCTATTTAAGGTGGACCGAAAAATAATGGCAGCTTTTATTAGCTTTGTTGTCGCACAATAAACAGATAAACAGCTTTAATAGATTGCATAAATGTAGTTTTGTGTCACGTTCGTTAATAAAAACACTTCACACATATATTCCACATGCAAAAGCGCTTCTATAGAAAAACAGTCTGACGGGGAGTTTTCGGGTGCACTCTGGCAACCCCGGCGCCCAGCCCCTTCTAGTGAGCGCGTTATGAAAGTTGAGTTATGTAGTTATCTGTGCAGGAAGCAGAGCGGAGCAGTCCGGCTGAGGAGCACAGCAGGAGGACTAGCGGGAGACCTGGTAGGAGACCTGCCCTGTTCTACACACCCGTGCGTGTCGTTGTGTGCGGGTCCTGTTTTGTGCCATGCTCGTGTTTTGTGTTGGTTGTGCTGAACTAAGCAGCCTCGCTGCCCACAGAGTGCCAGTCAGCGCGGAGCTGCACTAGCCGTCTCAGACTGCTGTAGGGCCAGAACAGAGTCAGAATCCGAACCCGAATCTTCAGACTCAGACTAGTAAGGATCAGAATCTTAAGGATCCGTGTCCGAATCATAAGGATCCGATTCAGAATCGTAAGGATCCGAATTAGAATCTTTAGACTCAGAATCGTAAGGATCAGAATTTTTAGGACCAGAATCGTAAGGGCCCGATTCAGAATCTCAAGAATCAGAATCTTAAGGATCAGGATTAGAATCTTAAAATCAGAATCGTAAGGATCAGAATCTTAAGGATCCGAATCAGAATCATAAGGATCCGAATCAGAATCTTTAGACTCAGAATTCTAAGGATTAGAATCTTTAGGGTAAGAATAAGAATTCTTAGACTCAGAATTAGAAGACTCTGAATCAGAATCTTGAGAATCAGAACTAGAAGCTTAAGCATCAGAATTAAATCTCCAAAATCAGAATCTTTAGATTCAAAATCAGAATCTTTAGGATCAGGACATTTAGAATCAGAATCTTAAGGATCAGAATCAGAATCTTTAGACTCAGAATCTTAAGGATTAGAACTTTTAGGATCATGATTAGAATCTTTAGACTCAGAATAGTAAGGATCAGAATCTTAAGGATCAGAATCAGAATCTTAAGGATCAGAATCAGAAGCTTTAAACATAGAATCTTAAGAATTAGAGTCTTGAGGATTAGAATCTGAATCTTTAGATTCAGAATAAGAATCTTTAGGATCAGGACATTTAGAATCAGAATCTGAACCATTGGAATTTGAATCTGAATCATTTGAGTCTGAATCATTCGAATCAGACTATTATTTTGAACCTATTCATTCTGATTTCCACAGGTGTTGGGACATGTGGGGTTCTGTGGTAGTAGGTGTGGGCATCGCCGGGCGTGTGAGGATACGAGACCTGCTCGCTCCTCTGCCCTCAAGCGCTGCAGAAATGTTCACCCTGAGGGGATTCGTGTCCAGGTCAGTTCAGTTCTTCACGAAAGAAGAAGAGCTTACAGTCACGTGCAAATTCGTTTCTATATAAGTCAGAGTAGTTCCTGAATGAGTTCCTGGAACTGGGGGCACAGAGGAAGTAAGAACATGGACATGTGAGGGTGCCATGGAGGCATGGACACAAACAATCAAATCTGCCGAGGTCAGGGCTTTTTGCTGCAGATCCCACGGTCCAGGCCAGGTGGACAAAGGACGGTCCTAAAGACCACAGCTAACCTGCCTACCCCTACCCAACATACAGCAGGCGGCACCCAAACCATACCTCATGTGTCTAAACCACCACACATGATGGTCTATAGGCTGGTCTATAGGTGTTCCGTGAACAGGCCTGTCCATACATCCCTGAGGAGAATTCACACAGCCAACAGTCGCAGTGTGGCTGGTGTGGCACAAAGAGGTAACACCACTACCGCTATCTGATTGGTCCTTTGATGTGCCCCCACTGGCAACACAGCACCTGTGTGGGGAAAAAGAGTTCATGGTGGGGGGGGGGGGGGGGTACAACCACTAGACGGCTTCATTCAGACGCCACCTCAACTCCAAGCTGTGTAAACTTGAATGTAGTGCTGCCCTCTAGAAGTCGACGAGTCGAATCAGCAGTCGGAGACCCTTCAAGTCGACCTTCAACTTTTTTTTTTTCAGACTAAAGCTTACAGAAATGCACAAGAACTGTAAGAATCTAAAATAATTATTTTTTAATAATTATTAATAGTAAAATAATAAATATATATGTAAGGTTTAGCTGGGCTGTGGCGCATGCTTACTAAAAAATTAAATCCAAGTGATGGCGTGCGCTGGCGGTTCACCGCTGAAGGAAGCTGAAGCTGTGAAGCTGAGACACACGGGGGGAACGATGTCTCAGAGAAAGAGGAGGAGCTTCTGAAGAAGAGAGTCCGAACACATGAAACCGAATTCTGCTCGTCATTTAGTCAGACATCCAACACTGATCCACACGAGGGAGCTGACTTTCGGTTTAGACATAACGGCTGTTTGCGGTGAAGGAGAAACGGAGCGGAGACGTTAGTTTTATTATAACTCCATTATTATAGAACCTAAATTACAGATATGTTCTACAGCTGAGATTATCTTTATTTAAGGATGAGTACAGTCCCTTAATCTGCCGGCTGATAAACGAGAGATAATGATTTCAGAGTGGGTAATATAATAAACGGTTTCAGGTTTATCATTCTCCTGTTTATCTAATAATAATTTAAATATGGACTAATCTGGTTTTATTTAGCAGCTCATTATTTATGAGAGATGAAAGACGAAGGGTCCTCCTACTGAAGAAGCTGTTAGAAGTGATATTAAAAAGACAGGCTGTAAATACGAGCTGCTGCCCGACGCTACACTCTGTAACTAAATCAGACTCCAGGTCAGATCGATCATCATAAGCCCCGCCTCTGCTGTTTCTTTGCCGATTAACTCGCCCCGCAGTTTTCGAGATATCGACTCCGTTCCAGCTCCAGATTGTCCGGGTTGATACACTGATGTGGGCTTGTATACAGCTTTTGGATCGGATGCACGGATTCTGAGTAAGAAGGAATTTTTTCCCCTTAGAGAATGAATAGGATCGAAAACCTTGTTCCGCTCGACTTACAGACACCGAATCAGAAACGCTGACTCAGGGCGCAGCCCCGAGCAGGAATTCAGTGTTGAGTTGACCCGCACTCGTTCGCTTCTCCTTTTTTTTTTTTGCATTCCTCTTTCCTCCCATAGAGTCCCAGTCATTTTTGGACCCACCTAAAGGGCAGGTCCCTAAACAGTAGTGCACAGCCGTGCTGACCCGCACTCCTCTATCTGTCGTTTCTTCATCCCTCGTTCCTCCCATAGAGTCCCCAGTCATTGTAGACCCAAACCAAACCCAGCTGTTTCCTTGGCCCGAGAACAAGGAAACGTCACATACTCGCTAAGGGAGGTCCCCAAGCACTAGTGCACAGCCGTACTGACCCGCACTCCTCTATCTGTCGTTTCTTCATCCCTCGTTCCTCCCATAGAGTCCCAGTCATTTTCGACCCAATCGTAATAGTAATGTTTCCATAAGGCTTCCCTAATCCACAGTCATACCGACCCGCACTCGTTTACTCATCCCTCGTTCCTCACTGACCAAGCTGCACAACCATCCCACGTTTCCTTCAGGAAATGCATTTTTCTTTTTTGTATATTTTAGTTGCATAATAATTCTGCACCCAGTCACCCAATCATTCTGCACACGTAGACATTCTCCCAAAAAAGTCCAAACCTCATTTTTACCGAGAGCAATTCATGATTTTCATTCAATTTATTTTTTTTTCTTTTAAAGATACATACAACTCCCCTGTTGATCGGGTTAAAACAGGCATCCGCATACGCCGCTCACTCTGTCCTCGTACTGACCTACTGACCCTATTCTACTGGTAACGCGTCCGTTGCCTCTTCAGGGCCGACTCCTAAACTGTGAGATGATAAGAAAGCCGGAGGGCGGAGAGATAAGCGTGTTTTGAGCCCAGTTCTGAAGAAATATGTACGTTAGGCAAACGTTTACCGCTCTGCCTGTTTACTTGTGCCTGTACTGGTCAAACAGGGGAAATGATAATCTATGGCAAAGTCCAACACCCCCTTATACTACCAGTCACAAGTTTAGAGACGGCCCCTCACAGCAGGTTCTCCTTCTGTTTATACTAAAGCTGTACTGTAGAGTAAAAGTGAAGACACCAAACATTAAACTAGCACTCATGGAATTATACAGTCCACCTTAAAACCATCCAAGATGGAGCTTTACAGGAGGAGGAGTCAGTTTTGGAGCAATTCTATTGGTCAGTCCCTCATGAATATTCACTAAACTGAAAGGGGAACCAGAGCTTTCACACTGTTGTAACACAAACAGAAGTCTGCCTCTCAGTATGGCATCGGGCCTCAATGTTTCCTGAGTCCGATTCCAATGCTAGTCCGACCTGCTCTCGTCCGTTTCCCTAAGTCAGATTCCAATGCTAGTCCGACCTGTGCTCCTCCGTTTGCCCGAGTCCAATTCCAATGCTAGTCCGACCTGCGCTCGTCCGTTTGCCCAAGTTTGATTCCAATGCTAGTCCGACCTGCACTCGTCCGTTTGCCAGAGTCTGATTCCAATGCTAGTCCGACCTGCGCTCCTCCGTTTGCCCGAGTCCAATTCCAATGCTAGTCCGACCTGCGCTCGTCCGTTTGCCCAAGTTTGATTCCAATGCTAGTCCGACCTGCACTCGTCCGTTTGCCAGAGTCTGATTCCAATGCTAGTCTGACCTGCGCTCATCCATTTCCCCAAGTCTGATTCCAATGCTAGTCCGACCTGCGCTCGTCATTTGCCAGAGTCTGATTCCAATGCTAGTCTGACCTGCGCTCATCCATTTCCCCGAGTCTGATTCCAAT
>JAMWET010002280.1:0-10000 GCA_024036415.1 Prochilodus magdalenae | reverse complement strand
CTCACAGACCTCTCCCATAGACTTAACCCACATACATCTCCCATAGACCTCTCCCATAGACCTCTCCCACATACCTCTCCCATAAACTTCTCTTATAGATTTTTCACATACATTTCCCACAGACATCTCCCATAGACCTCTTCCATAGAACTCCCTCATAGACTTATCCCACATACATGTCCCACATACCTCTCCCATAAACTTCTCTTATAGATTTCTCACATACATTTCCCATAGAACCCCCCCATAGACTTATCCCACATACATGTCCCACAGACCTCTCCCATAGACCTCTCCCATAGACTTCTCCCTTAGACATCTACCATAAATCCACCAGACCTCTCCCACAGACCTCTCCCATAGACTTATCCCATATACATCTCCCACAGACCTCTCCCATAGACTTATCCCACAGACCTCTCCCATAGACTTATCCCACAGACCCCTCTCATAGACCTCCCCCATAGACTTATCCCACAGACCTCTCCCATAGACCTCTCCCATAGACTTCTCCCTTAGACATCTCCCATATATCCACCAGACCTCTCCCACAGACCTCTCCCACAAACCTCTCCCATAGACTTATCCCACATACATGTCCCATAGACCTCTCCCATAGACCTCTCCCATAGACTTCTCCCTTAGACATCTCCCTTAGACATCTCCCATAAATCCACCACAGACCTCTCCCACAGACCTCTCCCATAGACTTCTTCCATAGACTTTACCCACATGTCTACCATAGACTTCTCCCATTTACTTCAACACACCCACATATACAAACCTCATAGCTGTCTCCCATAGAAACACATACATCTACCGTAGACCTCTCCCATAGCTTTCTCCCTGTCTCTCGTAGCCATATCCCAGATACCCCCATAGATGTCTACCATAGACGTCTCCTGTAGACTTGTCCCATAGTCATCTCCCATAGACATCTACCAAAGGCCAACTCAGATGCGCAATCACAGTTCTGAGGAAATAGGAGAGGAACGGAAAGTGTTGTGTTGTCCCTGCACGTGGCTCCTTCCTGTGACTGACCCATGTAACTGGACCACTTCGTTCCACAGAGTGAGCTACACAGACGCACACATGCTATCCATAACAACCATTATTCAATATCACGGCATCATCAAATAGGAAAGTGACACTACTTAATAACACAGCAACCAGAAACTCAGGAAAACATTCCGGACAGGGAAGGGACTGCAGTGTGTTCCACTCAGAACATCCCTGAGAACCTTCAACTAAAACTAGATAAAGAGAACCCTGTTAAAGACAACATGAGACATGGTCATTTGTTTACTGTGAGCGGCAAAAGTATGTGAACCCTTGCTTTCAGAGTCTCCCCTATGGCTGCAGCCAAACAGGAAATTCTTCAGCTTCAGCCTCTGGTTACTTCCCCCCCCCCCTTTCTTGGTTTGGTGGTTCTTCCTCGCCTCAGGCCCCTCCAAACATTTCCGTTGGGTCTAGGTCTGGACTTTGACTTGGCCATTCCAGGACATGAACCGTGTTCCTCTAACTGCTCTTTGACAGAACCACTTGTGTGCCTGGGGTTGTTCTCTTACTGCTTGACCCATGTTCTCCTGAGACTCAGCTCTCGGACAGGTGAACTGATATTTAGGATTTATTGTTTCATAAATGATAGGGATGCACTGAATGCACGGCAACTCAAATTATTCGGCTGCATGTGGCAAAAACAATCACTGAATAAGTGAAATAACCGAATAATTAATGCTGAACAATGGCGTTAATTTAATACGTTAAGTTAGTAATGCCGTGGTTACCTTTCCTTAGTTCCTGGATGTAGAAAATCACAGCCAGCATTGAGCGAGGGGCTCTTTGTGAATGCAGCATGTCGGCTGGGGTGGGCTGGGGTGTACTGGGGTGTGCTGGGGTGGGCTGGGCTGTGCTGGGCTGTGCTTTGTTGGTGTGTCCGCTGGGATGTTAAAATGTTCGGTGTTCAGTCTTTGTTGTTCCTATAAAACCCAAAACAAAAATACATCCCAGTCAGCAAAACTGTTCTGGCCCAAATCTGGCCCAAATTCCCCGATTTCATTTGGCCCATTTGCCAGATGGGTTTATGGCACTTGGGCGGACCGCTCCCGGTAGCAAGATATGGGCCAAATACGAGCCAATTTAGGGCCACGTCTCAGCCAACACTAGGCAACTCTGCTGTCTCGGTGCCAAAAGTGGACCGGGTCTGTTTTGCGACAGGTGGGCCGAATGCATGTAGTAAATACAGGGGTTGGACAATGAAACTGAAACACCTGTCATTTTAGTGGGGGGGTCTCATGGCTAAATTGGACCAGCCTGGTGGCCAATCTTCATTAACTGCACATTGCACCAGTAAGAGCAGAGTGTGAAGGTTCAGTTAGCAGGTAAGAGCACAGTTCTGCTCAAAATACTGCAATGCACACAGCATTATGGGTGACATACCAGAGTTCAAAAGAGGACACACTGTTGGTGCACATCTTGCTGGCGCATCTGTGACCAAGACAGCAAGTCTTTGTGATGTATCAAGAGCCACGGTATCCAGGGTAATGTCAGCATACCACCAAGAAGGACGAACCTCCACCAGCATCACGTAGTGACCTGGCCACTATCCTGCAAGAAGAATGGCTTAAACTCCCTCTGACCACTGTGCAGGACGCAGTATATGTCATTCCCAAGACCAACTGACGCTGTATTGGCCGCAAAAGGAGGCCCTACACCATACTAATAAATGACTGTGGTCTAAAACCAGGTGTTTCAGTTTCATTGTCCAACCCCGGTAGGTGGTCCACCTTCGGCTCACAGCAGACCCCCAGTGCCGAGAGTGGGCCAGCAGGGGCCCACATCTGCGTGCTATCTGGGATGTAGCCTATTTAATTTACGCCGTGGTGAAAAAGTGGCAACATTAATGAAACACTGAAAAAACTGAGTTTGGTTTTCCTCCCCCCCCTTTTTCTACGGTTTTAATTTTTGACTTTTGGCCAAACATGGTCCTTCCGGTGCTTCCCTAATCCGTGATGGCAAGCCGTCCTGGCCCAGATGCAGCATTACAGCCCCAAACCATGATACTACCATCACCATGTTTCACAGATGGGATAAGGTTCTTCTACTGGAATACGGTGACAAACCAATCCACAACGCATAGTTCCGGAAGCCTTCCGGCTCACCCATGTTATGGGAATGCGGGAATGACAGGCAGGAATGTCCTTTCTCCTGAGCAGTGAGTATCTCCTTGCAGCCCAGCCATGCACATCACTGTCGGTCAGTGGTCCACTGCTGGTCCCTGTGATGTGATGAGAAGGGCCTTAAGTAACTCAGAAGATAAGCTGGGGTTCCTTTGTGACCTCGCAGACTACTACACGCCCTGATCTCCGAGTGGTCTTTGTTGGTGGACCATTCCTGCGGAGGGTAAAGGTGGTCTTGGAGTACCTTGGTTTGTACACAGGTCACATAGGCCCAGGTCTAGTGGTTCTGCCTCATTGCTTCAGCCGGGTTCTCCGTATCTGCTTCTAGGACTGTAGATAACGGTTCCTTCCTTTCCTCTCAGGCGGTTCCTGGAGGCGGGGAAGCATGTGAGCGTGGAGTACCCGATTACCCTCGACTACAGCTCTGCGGCTGCGCTCTGGGATTTGGCTCAGCAGAAGGGTGAGTTGACCCGTACTCAGCACGGTGATGAAGTCAGCGTTCTGTCTGCTGTTCGGGTTCTTACGTCTCATGAAGAACCTCAGCCGAACATGTGGCCAAGTTACCCGTAAACTGGTTCTAAGGACTCCCATACCTGACCGATATATTTCACCATACTCCTCTCCATGTGATCCGGGCGGTCCTGATCCTGGGTAACGCCTCCATAAGCCTTATTCTGACCAATCACAAGGCTGACCTCTCCTGGCTCCCCTACTACACAGAACAGTTTAGAGAGTCAGAGAATACGTAAGCGGGCTTAGCAAGTTAGACATCCTGTCTGTAGCTGCCCCTCAATCCTTCATGCCAGGAACTGTTTCCCCCCATCATGGCCGGTCATTCCTTTATTCCCAAACACCAAGACACGGTTCACCTTCATACGTTCATTCCTGTATCCATCACCAAACACGGTTCCTTCATCCGTTCATGTCCTTTATCTCATGACACCAAACACTGTTTCCTTCATACCGTTCAGTTCCTGTATCCCATACACAAACACTGTTTCCTTCATATCCGTTAAATTCCTTTTATCATCACTATCACTAACACTTCCGTTTCCTTCCTCCGTTCACTTCCTTTTAATCCAACACCAACACTGTTCTATCATCCGTTCATTACTTTATCCATCACCAACACGGTTACCTTCTTCCGTTCATATCCTTTATTCCGTTCATTTCCGGTATCCATCACCAACAATGTTCCTTTCATCCGTTTCATGATTCCTTTAATCCGTTATTGCTTTCATCCGTCCACCAAAACACTGTTCCTTCAATACCGTTCATTATCGTTTTACTCCAGTCACCAACACTGTTTTCCTTCAAACCGTTCATTCCTTCATTCCATACACCAACACTGTTCCGTCATCCATTCATTCAATTTTATCCATCACCAACACTGTTCCTATCCATATGCCGTTCATTCCTTTATGCCATTCACCAACCACTGTTCCTTTCATCCCATTCATTCATTTTCCATCACTAACACTGTTCCTTTCATTCCGTATCATTCATTTATCCATCACCAACACTTGTTCCTTCATCCGTTCATTCCTTTATCCATCACCCAACTGTTCCTTCATCCGTTCATTCCCTTTATACCATCAACCAACAAATGTTCCTTCAATCGTTCATTGGTTTTAGTCGCATGCACCAACAACTGTTCCTTCAACCATTAATTCCTTTATCACCAACACTGTTTCCTTCATTTTCTGTTCCATTAGCTTTATACCATTCACCAAAACGAAGGTTCCGTCAAAAAAAACCATTGATTTAACCTTTATCACCAACCCCCACTGTTTCCCTTCATCCCACACGTCATGTCCCCACACAAGTTCTCAGGGAGGTGCTGCTCCGCGTTTTAAGCCAGGTTTTTTTTGGGGTACTATTTATATCTAAGTGGCTTAGTTTTTGTTTTATGGCCTTGGCTCTGTGTTTAATATAACACTAAGGTTTAATATCATACACCACATTTATAATATATATATAATTATATTTGGAGACTTGATTTGTTTTTCAGGGTCACTTAGTTAAGACGCTGGAAGGGAAGTTGGAGTATCTATTTGGTGTTTGTTGGGTGTCAACTTGAGTAGAACATTCACAGAATCACTGAAGAATAGAAGCCAGGCTTAGGAGGCCAGCCAGAGGAAACAAGCCTGTGATACTAGCAGGGAGGAGCGGGGCATAATCCCTGTATCATCACGTTTTTCCTCTGACTGATGCCAGGCCTCACTAAGCTAGGCTGTTACCACTCTGTCCCGTTGCTGTAGGTTTGGTTCTGCCACGAGGGAGACCATCGAGCTCCTCAATCCGGACTGTTCAACCAGCTGAAGGAGAAGACATAGTCCAGGGAAAGCAGCTGGAAGGAGGGAAGCCTGCACGTCAAGGGTGCGGATGATTGCAGCTTCTGTGAGTTACACTCGAGTTCCTTTAGGTGAAACCTGTGTAACAGAGCTACTTCTGAAGCACCACCCACACCACCTTTTCACCCTTGTTCTGTCAACATGGTCAGTTGACCCCCTACAGGTACACTCACAGAAGCAGCCGTATTGATGTGGGGTGGTGGGTGATCAGTTCTCAGCACTGCAGAGTGACACTGACAGTGGTGATGGTGTGTTTAGGTGTGTGCGGTGGCATGGTGTGAGTGGATCAAGGACAAACAGCCAGGTGCTGCTAGGAGTGTTTAGACACCTGTGTCCACGTCGACTGGTCCACGTTTTTCTATTAGACACTCCTACCAATTGCTGGTCCCAGCCTTGTAGATGGACAGTCAGAGACGCATAGCTTCATTCTGCTGGCTATGCTAGCACAGTTGCCCCCCCAGTTTGCCATCATATAGTCACAGTGACGGGAACAGACGAGCACACTGAGTCTGGTCCACAACACACACTACCAGCACACCACCCACCACGTACAGGGTCACTAGGGCAGTGCTGGAGACATGCGATCCCGCACGACACGATGGTGGTCCTGGTGGGTGGCCCTGTGAACATTGTAAGAAAAACACATCGAACACCCAGATCTCTCCTCCCAGTGTTGGTGAGCTGCCTTGGCAGGTAAGGTTAGGTGTGTATATCACTGAGCTACAACCAACCACACAGTCTTGATGGCGCTGTTAGGATACTACAGACGTGGTCCTGTGATGGTCAGTAGGAGTCGCATACGAGCGTGGTTAGCGGTGTTATGGTAGATACATGGGAGGTGGCGTTTTAACGTTGGACATGGCTTGTCGGTTGTCGCTTCATCGTGCTGTTTGATTAGACTCGATTGCTCCAAAAACCAAAACACCGGGTTTCCATAGTCTCAAACCCACACCCAAAACCAAACACACCGGGTTCCATCTAAATCCACACCCAAAAACCAAAACACCCGGTTCCATCTAAACCACACCCAAAACTAGTCTGGGAACCAAAAGATGCTCTAAACCTGCAGTCTCTAAAACCACGGAAACACGGTCCCCGAGAGTGGGCTAATGTCTCTGCTCTGCTACGGGCCCTTGCAGGTGGTCTCCTGAAACCTGGCTTTGGGTTCCCCTCCTTCAGCGGTGTATCGCCCGCCTGACGTGGCTGCGTGGGACCTCTTCGGCGAAAACTCACCGTTTAAAGGTCAGCGGACGCTGGAAGAGAACGAGGACAGGAAGTACATGAAGCTGACGGGGCCACAGCTTATCCTTACCCAGGATCAGAGGTAAGCTCAGGACCTCTCACTGTCACTTTCAATCCCTTCATCCCTTCATGCCATCACCAGACACTGTCCCTTGCATCCATCACCAAATCACTGTCCCTTGCATCCCTTCATCCATCACCAAACACTGTCCCTTCATCCCGTTCATCCATCAATCAAAACTGTCCCCTTCATCCCATAAGTCATTCCTTCATCCATCACCAACACTGTCCCTTCATTCCCTTCATCCATCACCAACGCTGTCCCTTCATCCCTTGCATCCATTCACCAACAACTGTCCCTTCATCCTTCATTCCTTTAAATATACAATTAACCACTGTCCCTTTCATCAATCCACCAACACTGCTTCCTTCACTCCCTTCATTCATCCTCACCAACACTGTTCCTTCATCCCCTTCATTTCCTCTATCCATCACCAACTACTGTTCCTCTCATCCCTTTCCATTCCTCTATCCATCACCAACCACTGTTCCTTCATCCCTTTATTCTTATCCATCACCAACACTGTTCCTTCATCCCTTCATTCCTCTATATATACACTAACCACGTCCCCTTCATATCCTTTTATCCATAGCACCAACACTGTTCCTTCATCCCTTCATTCCTTTATCTATACACTAACACTGTCCCTTCACTCCCTTTTTATTCCTCTATCCATCACCCCACGACTGTTTCCTTCATCCCTTCATTCCTTCATCATTCATCAAGCCGACACTACCCTGCTCTCCTTCATTCCTCTATCCATCACCACCACATGTTCCTTCATCCATTCACTTACTTCCTTGTAAATGATACACTAACACTGTCTCTTCATCCCGCTTCATTTCCTCTATACATCATACCAACACTGTTCCTCATCCCCCCCCCCCCCACCCTTCATTTCATCCCACCAACACTGTTACTTCATCCCTTTCATCTCCCTCTATATACCCATACAACCACTGTCTCTTCAATCCCTTCATTCGCTTCATGCCATGCACCAACACGTTTCCTGTCATCCCTTCGGTCCCTTTAACATATAAACTAACTAACCAATCTTGTCCCTTTCATCCCTTTCATTCCTTCTCATCCATTCACCGGACACTGCTTCCTTCAATCCCTTCATTCCTTCAGCCATCACCAACACGGTTTCGTCCATCCCGGAGATTCCTCCTATATATACACTAACACCTGTCCCTTTCATTCCATCCACAAAACACTGTTCCTTTCATCCCTTCATTCCTCTATCCATCACCAACACTGTGTCCTCAGCCGTTTCAGTGTCCTCTATCCATCACCACAACAACTGGTTCCTTCATCCCTTTATTCTTATCCATCCCCAACACTGATTGCTTCATCTCTTTATTATTATCCATCACCAAACACTGTTCCTTTCATCACTTTAAATATACACTAAACGCAATGGCCCGTCATTCCTTTCATCCATCAACCAGCACACTGCTTCCTTCATTCCTCATATATATTACAATAAAAAACCACTGTCACCTTACATCCATCCACCAACACGTGTCCCTAATGTCCTTCAGCCCCTTTCATTCCTCTAACCAATCACCAACACCTGTTTTCCTCATCCTTTCATCCCTCTGATTCCATCACCAAAACACTGTTCCTTCATCCCTTTTATCTTATTCCATCACCAACACTGTTTCCCTTCATATCCATTATCTATTTAACACTAACTCTGTCCCTTCATCCCTCATTCCTCTATCCCCATCCACCACCACACTGCTCCTTTCATCCCTTTCATTTCCTCTATTATATACACTGAACACCTGTCCCAGTCAATCCTTTTAATCCATTACCATACACTGTGTCCTTTATCCCGTCATTCCTTTGATCTATACACTAAACAACTGTCCCTTCATCCATTACCAAACACTGTTTCTTTTCTCCCTTTTCATCCATTACCAACCAACTGTTTCTTCAATCCTGTTCATCCCTTTAGATAGTACAGGAAAAACGGTGTTTCCTTTATTCCCGTCATACCCTTATCTATACACTAATCACTGTTCCTTCATGTCGTTTTAATATATTACACTAATCACTGTTTGGCTTCATTCCTTTATATAAACACTGAACACTGTTCTCTTCATTTCATTCAATCCGTTTATGTTATACAACTAACACTGCTTCCTTCCCATCCCTTCATTTATCCTTTATCCATCACCAACACTGTTCCTTTCATTCTTTTATCCCATACACCAAACACTGTTCCTTCATTCATTTATCCATAACACCACCCGACTGTTCCTATCATTGCTTCATCATCTATAACACCAATCACTGTTCTTCCTTCATCCGTTCACCTCCTTTATAAAACATCAACAATCACTGTTCTCTTCATAATTGTTCATGTCCTTTTCCCCCCTACACCAACACGGTTCCTTGGTCCCTTCGCACTCCTTTCATCCATCAACACTGTTTACATTGCATTTCCTTCATCCCGTCAGTTGCCACTTGATTTCTCATGCACCAACACTGTTCCTTCATCCTTTCAACCCGTCATCCATCAACAAAACCACTGGTCCTCTCATCCCTTCACCATCCTTTATCCATTCAACAACACTGTTTCCTTCAATCCCTTCATTCAGCCCATTCAGGACTTTAAAGCACTGATTCAGTAGGAAGCGAGCATGTAATGGATTAACCTGACAGAGCTTTGAAATCCATGTTAGACAAAACCCAGTAAGGTCGTGTTCCTTGACTCCGTGTTACTCCTCCGAACCACAGGCCCTCACCTGGATTTGGAGGAGGCGGGGAGAAGGGCACTGGGCCGAGGCAACAAACGCATCCACCTGTGCGCTTCGAACTTCCTGTCACCATGACGGAGCTGCCAGAGGGTCAGAAAAGAGTCGGTGGGACCCTCTTCCCATGCAAGGACATCGGTGCTGTTCGGGTCGCAAAGCTGCAGGAGCCATGGTGTCCCCCTGAGCAGCTGCAGGCGGAGCAGGAGCCGAATTACTCCACTGCCTGCAGCTCGCGGAGAAGATCGGGCAGCTCTGGCCAGAGCACTGCAACCTAAGACATTTCGCTCCACAGCACCTGCCAACACTCACACACCACCCCCACTCACCATACACGACCCACACACACACACGCACACACACGAGCTCACAGGAACAAACACGAGTCCCCTCCCCTTCCCC
>JAMWET010002279.1:0-19881 GCA_024036415.1 Prochilodus magdalenae | reverse complement strand
GCCAGATTTTTCACACTCGCTTCCATCATCACACCTCCATCACCACACACTCATCTCCATCACCACACACTCATCTCCATCATCACACACTCATCTCCATCATCACACACGCCTCCATCACCACACACTCATTTCCATCATCACACACTCATTTCCATCATCACACTCGCCTCCATCATCACACACGTCTCCATCATCACACTCGCCTCCATCACCACACAATCATCTCCATCATCACACTCGCATCCATTATCACACACTCATCTCCATCACACATTTGCCTCCATCACCACACACTCGCCTCAATCATCACACACTCACCTCCATCCTCACACACCCACCTTCATCAGCACACACTCGCCTCCATCATCACACACTCATCTCCATCATCACACTCGCCTCCATCACCACACACTCGCCTCCATACTCACACAATCAACTTCATCATCACACACTCGCCTCCATCATCACACACTCATCTCAATCATCACACTAGGCTCCGTTACACATTCGCCTCCATCACCACACACTTGCCTCAATCATCACACACTCGCCTCCATCATCACACACTCGCCTCAATCATCACACACTCACCTCTATCCTCACACACTCATCTCCATCATCACACTCGCCTCCATCATCACACATTCACCTTCATCATCACACACTCATCTCCATCATCACACTCGCCTCCATCACACATTCGCCTCCATCAACACACACTCGCCTCAATCATCACACTCAATCAATCACACACTCCATCACGCCTCTATCACACACTTAATCAATCACACACACTCGCCAATCACACACTCAATCACACACACTCCTCCATCACACACTCACTCATCACATCAATCACACACTCAATTAATCACACAATCCATCACACACTCCATCACACACTCAATCACACACTTCATCACACATTCAATCACCATCACCACACACTTGCCTCAATCACACACACATCATCACACACTCAATCACTCACATCATCAATCACACACATCATCACACATCACACACTCGCACACATCACCACACACTTGCCTCAATCACACACACATCACACTCACCACACTCCATCACACACATCAATCGCACTCACTCACACACACTCCAATCACACACACACTCCATCACACAATCACACACTCCATCAATCACACACTCAAAGACACACTCAATCAATCACACACACTCAATCACACACACACTCACATCAATCACACTCAATCAATCACACACATCATCACACACTCACCTCACATCACACACACACTCACACACTCCATCAATCACACTACTCTCACACACACTCAATCCATCACCACACACACTTGCCTCAACTCATCACATCACACACCTCAATCATCACACACTCAATCAATCATCACACACACACACTCTATCAATCACACACTCATCACACATCATCACACTCACACTCAATCAATCACACACTCAATCATACACTCCATCACACACATTCGCCTCAATCAATCACACACACATCCACATCACACACTCAATCACATCACACACTCAATCACACACACAATCATCACACCATCATCACACACTCCATCAATCACACTCAATCAATCACACACTCACCTCTATCACACACAATCACATTCATCAATCACACACTCACAGTCCATCAATCACACTCTCCTCCATCACACACTCCATCAATCACACTCTCACATCAATCACACACTCCATCAATCACACACAATCCTCCAATCAATCAAACACTCACACTCCATCAATCACACACTCGCATCACACACACCACACACTCTCCATCAATCACACACTCATCACACACTCATCACACATCAATCACACTCACCATCACACACACTCCATCAATCACACACTCCACACACTCACACACCATCATCATCACACACTCAATCATACACCATCATCACACACATCATCATCAATCATCACACTCACACACACTCCATCACACACACACATTCACCTCCATCACCACACACTCGCACTCACTCATCACACACTGGCACGCCATCACACACTCACTCATCACACAATCATCACACTCTCCATCACACACTCAATCACCACACACATCATCACACACTCCTCAATCACACACTCATCAATCTACACTCACTCACTCATCTCAATCATCACACTCTCCAATCATCACACACTCCCTCAATCATCACACTCACACTCACATCACTCCACACAATCACACACATCATCACACACACCTCCATCAACACACTCCCTCTTCATCACACACTGGCCTCCATCAACACACACTCAATCAATCAATCACACATACAGCATCAATCACACACTCTCACACACACTCACAATCATCATCACACACTCGCATCACATCATCACACACATCAACACTCCATCACACACTCCATCAATCACACTACTCCATCACACACACAATTTGCCACCATCAATCACACACTCACCTCAATCACACACACAATGACACACTCCATCACACACACACACTCCATCAATCACATTCACACTCCATCACCACACACACGCCTCAATCACACACACACTCACACACTCCATCCATCACACACTCCATTAATCACACACTCAATCACACATCATCACACACACCTCCATCACACACTCATCAATCACACACCCAATCAATCATCAATCACACACTTAATCAATCACACTCTCCATCAATCATCACACTCTCAATCACACACTCACACATTCACCTTCATCACACACACACACACACTCCATCATCACACACTCATCTCCATCATCACACACTCCATCAATCACACACTCAATCAATCACACACTCAATCAATCACACACTCCATCACACACTCTATCACACACTCAATCAATCACACACTTCATCACACACATAATCAATCACACACTCCATCATCACACACACTCACATCCATCATCACACACTCCATCAATCACACACTCAATCACACACTCCATCCATCACACACTCAATCACAGATTCAATCACACAATCCATCACACACCCCATCACACACTCCATCACACATCACACACTCCATCAATCACACACTCCATCAATCACACACTCAATCATACACACACACACACACTCAATCTCAATCACACTCGCCTCCATCACACATTCAATCATCATCACACACTCACTCAATCATCACACTCACACTCCATCAATCACACTCATCAACTCACACACACTCACTCACACACTCAATCACACACTCCATCAATCACACACTCACACACTCCATCACACACTCAATCAATCACACACTCCATCATATACTCAATCACACACTCAATCACACGATCCATCAATCACACACTCCATCAATCACACACTCCATCAATCACACACTCCATCAATCACACACTCCATCAATCACACACTCCATCAATCACACACTCCATCACACACTCCATCACACACTCAATCACACACTCCATCAATCACACACTCCATCACACACTCAATCAATCACACACTCCATCACACACTCCATCAATCACACACTCCATCACACACTCCATTAATCACACACTCAATCAATCAATCACACACTCAATCACACACTCCATCACACACTCCATCAATCACACACTCAATCACACACTCCATCAATCACACACTCCATCAATCACACACTCCATCACACACTCCATCAATCACACACTCAATCACTCACACACTCACTCAATCACACACACATTCAATCACACACACAATCACACACTCACACTCAATCAATCACACACTCCATCAATCACACACTCAATCACACACTCCATCAATCACACACTCCATCAATCACACACTCCATCAATCACACACTCAATCAATCACACACTCCATCAATCACACACTCAATCACACACTCCATTAATCACACACTCTATCAACCACACACTCAATCAACCACACACTCAATCAACCACACACTCAATCACACACTCCATCCATCACACACTCCATCACACACTCAATCACACACTCCATCAATCACACACTTAATCACACACTCACTCACACACTCAATCAATCACACACTCCATCATATACTCAATCACACACTCAATCAATCACACATTCAATCAATCACACACTCAATCACACACTCCATCAATCACACACTCCATCAATCACACACTCCATCACACACTCCATTAATCACACACTCAATCAATCACACACTCAATCACACACTCCATCACACACTCAATCAATCACACACTCCATCACACACTCCATCAATCACACACTCCATCAATCACACACTCAATCACACACTCCATCAATCACACACTCAATCAATCACACACTCAATCACACACTCAATCAATCACACACTCCATCACACACTCCATCAATCACACACTCCATCACACACTCCATCACACACTCCATCAATCACACACTCCATCAATCACACACAATCACACACTCCATCAATCACACACTCAATTACACACTCCATCACACACTCCATCAATCACACACTCAATCAATCACACACTCAATCAATCACACACTCCATCAATCACACACTCAATCACACACTCAATCAATCAAACACTCCATCATATACTCAACTCAATCACACAATCCATCACACACCCCATCACACACTCCATCAATCACACACTCCATCAATCACACACTCCATCAATCACACACTCCATCAATCACACACTCCATCAATCACACACTCCATCAATCACACACTCCATCACACACTCCATCAATCACACACTCAATCAATCACACACTCCATCACACACTCAATCAATCACACTCTCCATTAATCACACACTCTGGCACCCACTCCACACTCACACTCAATCACTCAATCAATCACACACTCAATCACAAACTCCATCACACACTCAATCAATCACACACTCAATCAATCACACACTCCCTCACACACCACAATCACACACCTCAATCATCACACTCTCACATCACACACACACATCACTCAATCACACACACATCTCCATCAATCACACACTCCTCCATCACACACACACACTCCATCACACACCCCATCACACACTCCATCAATCACACACTCCATCAAACACACACTCAATCAATCACACACTGGCCTCAATCACACACACTCATCACACACTCATCACACACTAGCCTCATCATCACACACTCCATCAATCTCACACTCATCACACACTCCATCACACACACTCCATCCACTCACACACACTCACACACACTCAATCACACGATCCATCAATCACACACTCCATCAATCACACACTCCATCATTCACATACTCCATCAATCACACACCCCACCACACACTCCATCAATCACACACTCCGTCACACACTCCACCACACACTCCATCACACACTCCATTAATCACACACTCCATCACACACTCCATCACACACTCAATCAATCACACACTCAATCAATCACACACTTCATTAATCACACACTCAATCAATCACACACTCAATCAATCACACACTCCATTAATCACACACTCCGTCACACACTCCATTAATCACACACTCAATCAATCACACACTCAATCAATCACACACTCAATCAATTACACACTCCATCAATCACACACTCAATCAATCACTCACTCCATCAATCACACACTCAATCAATAACACACTCGCATCCATCATCACACTCTCAATCCACTCCATATCACACACTCAATCACACACTCATCACACTCACCATCCATCACACACTCATCTTATCATCACACACTCCATCATCACACATTCAATCAATCACTCACACACCACTCAATCAATCACACACTCAATCATCATCACTCTCACCTCAATCACACACTCCATCACACACTCAATCAATCACACACTCCATCCATCACACACTCAATCAATAACACACTCCATCCATCACACACTCAATCACACACTCCATCCATCACACACTCCATTAATCACACACTCAATCACACACTCCATTAACACATTCAATCAATCACACACTCAATCACACACTCCATCACACACTCAATCACACACTCCATCAATCACACACTCCATCACACACACACACTCGCCTCAATCACACACTCAATCATACATCAATCACACACTCACTCCATCAATCATCACACACTCACCAATCACACACTCCACTCAATCACACACTCACCTCAATCATCACACTCCATCCATCACACACACACACACCTCATCATCACACTCTCAATCACACATCACACATCACACACTCCATCACCACACACACACTCAATCAATCACACACTCACACTCCATTATCACAAACTCACATCATCAATCACACACTCAATCACACACTACATCAATCACACACTCCATCAATCACACACTCCATCATTCACATACTCCATCAATCACACACATCACATCACTCACACTCTATCCACAACACACTCATCACCATCAATCACACTCGCCTCCATCATCACACACTCACCTCCATCATCACATTCACCTCAATCACACACTCCATTCAATCACACACTCCATCACACTCATCACCATCATCACACTCACACCATCCATCAATCACACACTCCATCATCACACACTCACCACTCATCACATACACTCAATCACCACACTCCACACTCACACTCCATCATCACACACTCCATCTCCACACACATCACACACACTACATCACACACTCCATTCATCATCACACACCATCAATCACACATCACATACTCATCACACACTCCATCATCACACACTCCATCAATCATCACACATTCACCTCCAATCAACACACACTTAATCACACACTCCATCACACAGTCCATCAATCACACACTCAATCAATCACACACTCAATCAATCACACACTCCATCACACACCATCACCACACACTCATCACACACTAGCACTCCATCAATCACACACTCATCTCACATCATCACACTCACCTCCATCACACACACTCGCCTCCACACTCACACACACTCACCTCAATCATCACACACACACACTCCATCATCACACACTCACATCAATCATCACACACTCATCACACATCATCATACACACACTCCATCACACACTCCATCAAATCACCTCCATCATCACACACTTGCCTCAATCATCACACACTCACCTCTATCCTCACACACTCATCTCCATCATCACACTCGCCTCCATCATCACACACTCGCCTCCATCATGACACTCGTCTCCATCATCACACTCGCCTCCATCATCACACTCTCGCCTCAATCATCACACACTCGCCTCCATCATCACAGTGGCCTCCAATATCACACACTTATCTCCATCATCACACTCGCCTCCATCACACACTCATCTTATCATCACAGACGCCTCCATCATCACACATTCATCTCCATCCTCACACTCGCCTCCATCATCACACACTCATCTCCATCATCATACTCACCTCCATCACACACTCATTTTATCATCACACACGCCTCCATCATCACATACTCATCTCCATCATCACACTCGCCTCCATCATCACACACTCATCTCCATCATCACACTTGCCTCCATCATCACACACTCATCTCCATCATTACACACTCGCTTCAATCACACTCGCCTCCATCATCACACACTCACCTCCATCATCACACTCGACTCCATCACACATTCACCTCCATCATCACACACTCGCCTCAATCACACACTCATCACACACTCATCACACACACCTCCATCATCACACACTCAATCTTCATCATCACACACTCACCTCAATCATCACACTCCGCCACACACTCCTCACACACTCACATCACCATTCATCAATCACACACTCTGGCCTCCATCACACATTCGCCTCCATCATCACACACTTGCCTCAATCATCACACACTTACCTCCATTATCCCAAACTCACCTCCATCATCACACACTCATCTCCATCATCATACTCGCCTCCATCAGACATTGGCCTCCATCATCACACTCTTGCCTCAATCATCACACACTCACCTCTATCCTCACACACTCATCTCCATCATCACACTCGCCTCCATCATCACACACTCGCCTCCATCATCACATTCGCCTCCATCATCACACTCGCCTCCATCATCACACTCATCTCCATCAACACACTCGCCTCCATCATCAAACACTGGCCTCCATCATCACACACTCACCTCCATCATCATACACTCATCTCCATCCTCACACTCGCCTCCATTATCACACACTCATCTCCATCATCATACTCACCTCCATCACACACTCATTTTATCATCACACACGCCTCCATCATCACATACTCATCTCCATCATCACACTCGCCTCCATCATCACACACTCATCTCCATCATCACACTTGCCTCCATCATCACACACTCATCTCCATCATTACACACTCGCTTCAATCACACTCGCCTCCATCATCACACACTCACCTCCATCATCACACTCGACTCCATCACACATTCACCTCCATCATCACACACTCGCCTCAATCACACACTCATCTCCATCATCACACCCGCCTCCATCATCACACACTCACCTTCATCATCACACACTCACCTCAATCATCACACTGGCCTCCATCCTCACACACTCACCTTCATCATCACACTCTGGCCTCCATCACACATTCGCCTCCATCACCACACACTTGCCTCAATCATCACACACTTACCTCCATTATCCCAAACTCACCTCCATCATCACACACTCATCTCCATCATCATACTCGCCTCCATCAGACATTGGCCTCCATCATCACACTCTTGCCTCAATCATCACACACTCACCTCTATCCTCACACACTCATCTCCATCATCACACTCGCCTCCATCATCACACACTCGCCTCCATCATCACATTCGCCTCCATCATCACACTCGCCTCCATCATCACACTCGCCTCCATCATCAAACACTGGCCTCCATCATCACACACTCACCTCCATCATCATACACTCATCTCCATCATCACACACGCCTTCATCACACACTCGCCTCCATCAACACACACTCGCCTCAATCATCACACTGGCCTCCATCCTCACACACTCACCTTCATCATCACACACTCGCCTCCATCATCACACACTCATCTCCATCATCACACTAGCCTCCATCACACATTCGCCTCCATCACCACACACTCGCCTCCATCATCACACACTCATCTCCATCATCACACTCGCCTCCATCACACATTCGCCTCCATCATCACACACTCGCCACAATCATCACACACTCATCTCCTTCATCACACACTCGCTTCCATCATCACACACTCGCCTCCATCATGCCACTGACCTTCATCATCACACACTCATCTCCATCATCACACTCGCCTCCATCATCAAACACTCACCTCCATCCTCACACACTCACCTTCATCATCACACACTGGCCTCCATCATCACACACTCATCTCCATCATCACACTGGCCTCCATCATCACACTCTCTCCTCCATCATCACACTCTCGCCTCCATCATCACACACTGGCCTCCATCATCACACTGGCCTCCATCATCACACACTTATCTCCATCATCACACTCGCCTCCATCACACACTCGCCTCCATCACACACTCATCTTATCATCACAGACGCCTCCATCGCACACTCACCTCCATCATCACACACTCATCTCCATCATCACACTCGCCTCCATCATCACATACTCATCTCCATCACCACACATGCCTCCATCATCACACACTCATCTCCATCATCACATTCGCCTCCATCATCACACACTCATCTCCATCATCACACACTCGCCTCCATCATCACACTCGCCTCCATCATCACACTCGCCTCCATCATCACGCTCGCTTCCATCCCCACACACTCATCTCCATCATCACACTCGCCTTCATCATTACACACTCATCTCATCATCACACACTCACATCCAATGCTGGATGGATAGGACTGCAGTGTACCAGCATGTGGGATTGAGTGGGATTAAGATAATCTGAGGTTATTTCTAGAGCTCAGACTAAAATCACTCTGAGAGAGGCTGTAAATCACATGACCTAATCTCCTCATGTACAACTAGACACTCAGATCAGACAGGAAGTTAATCTAGAGCTGGATCAGAATGTAGATTAATCTGTTTCAGGATTATGGTGCTGATCTGTGCTGGATTATTACATGGTGAAAATAAAGGTGTCGGTGTTTGAGCCTCTTTATATCTAATCATATTTAATTTAATGAATATATTTTAGATTTTAGATATTTTAGATATTTTAGTGGGAAAGCTGGTCCGGAAATTATTAACCTACCTCCAATATTTCTCCCATAATCCAGCACACACATCAACACCACCTACACTAAGATTAATATGGAGTCATGGTTTATACTCATATCTGATCCTGAACTCTGATTCTGATCCAGACCCACTCTCACCTGTAACACTGATCCAGAATGTTCCTGATACAGGACCATGATCAGTCTGAACCTTGTAATCATACCAGCCTTCATCAGAGAGAGCAGTGTTGGTGATCTGTAAAGATGGATCATATCTAGAAGGAAGCTTAAATCGAGGATCTCCATGAAATCCCTGACTGTTGCTCCAGAACACTGTCTCTTCTCTTGTAGTTACTGTCACAGCATAAATAAAAATGCTCTTATCTGGAAATCTGTTCTCGAATGAGCAGTAGATGTCTGTGGTCTGTCCAATGACTCCCTCTGAATACCCGCAATGCACCTCAAAGGTCCCTGTACAAACAGACATATGTTACATACATAAATATCCCAGGTAGTTATCACAATACCTACATTTAGAGCTTAGAGTTATACAATCGACCTAATGAGAAACTGTAGAACAGACTCAGTCTATACCACAGTACCTACATTTAGAGCTTAGAGTTATACACTCCACCTAATGAGAAACTGTAGAACAGACTCAGTCTATACCACAGTACCTACATTTAGAGCTTAGAGTTATACACTCCACCTAATGAGGAACTGTAGAACAGACTCAGTCTATACCACAGTACCTACATTTAGAGCTTAGAGTTATACACTCCACCTAATGAGGAACTGTAGAACAGACTCAGTCTATACCACAGTACCTACATTTAGAGCTAAGAGTTATACACTCGACCTAATGAGGAACTGTAGAACAGACTCAGTCTATACCACAGTACCTACATTTAGAGCTTAGAGTTATACACTCCACCTAATGAGGAACTGTAGAACAGACTCAGTCTATACCACAGTACCTACATTTAGAGCTTAGAGTTATACACTCCACCTAATGAGGAACTGTAGAACAGACTCAGTCTATACCACAGTACCTACATTTAGAGCTTAGAGTTATACACTCCACCTAATGAGGAACTGTAGAACAGACTCAGTCTATACCACAGTACCTACATTAGAGCTTAGAGTTATACACTCCACCTAATGAGGAACTGTAGAACAGACTCAGTCTATACCACGGTACCTATATTTAGAGCTTAGAGTTATACACTCCACCTAATGAGAAACTGTAGAACAGACTCAGTCTATACCACAGTACCTACATTTAGAGCTAAGAGTTATACACTCGACCTAATGAGGAACTGTAGAACAGACTCAGTCTATACCACAGTACCTACATTTAGAGCTTAGAGTTATACACTCCACCTAATGAGAAACTGTAGAACAGACTCAGTCTATACCACAGTACCTACATTTAGAGCTAAGAGTTATACACTCCACCTAATGAGAAACTGTAGAACAGACTCAGTCTATACCACAGTACCTACATTTAGAGCTTAGAGTTATACACTCGACCTAATAACAAACTGTAGAACAGACTCAGTCTATACCACAGTACCTACATTTAGAGCTTAGAGTTATACACTCGACCTAATAACAAACTGTAGAACAGACTCAGTCTATACCACGGTACCTATATTTAGAGCTTAGAGTTATACACTCCACCTAATGAGAAACTGTAGAACAGACTCAGTCTATACCACAGTACCTACATTTAGAGCTAAGAGTTATACACTCGACCTAATGAGGAACTGTAGAACAGACTCAGTCTATACCACAGTACCTACATTTAGAGCTTAGAGTTATACACTCCACCTAATGAGAAACTGTAGAACAGACTCAGTCTATACCACAGTACCTACATTTAGAGCTAAGAGTTATACACTCCACCTAATGAGAAACTGTAGAACAGACTCAGTCTATACCACAGTACCTACATTTAGAGCTTAGAGTTATACACTCGACCTAATAACAAACTGTAGAACAGACTCAGTCTATACCACAGTACCTACATTTAGAGCTTAGAGTTATACACTCGACCTAATAACAAACTGTAGAACAGACTCAGTCTATACCACGTCATGCTTCCAGGGTTTACTCTCTGCCTATGATCTCCGGAATTCCAACTCCCAGAACCCACGTCATAGTCCCATGTTCGTCATCTCCCAATCGCTTCCTCATTCGTCATCACCAGAGTGTTGATTATTCACACCTGCATCTCATTTAATCTGTTTGCTTATAAGCTCCCGGTTCACACACACCCACATTGTGAAGTACTGCCACACTGTGCCATTACTGAGCGTTCGTCCTAGCCATCCTTCACTGTGACTCTGATTCTGACCTTGCTTGTTTCTCCTGTCCTCTTTTGTCTTTTGTCCTCTTGTTTTGGTTGCCCTTCTTATTGTCCATGTTGGTTTTGACTCTTGCCTATCTATTTGGGTTTATGACTCTGTTTGCTTGGATTCTCTTGTTCACCCACACTGCTGCATTGTGAAAAATAAATCTTTGCATTGCCTTCAGCTCAGCATGTGTCAGTTCTAGTTTGTCAAACCTGACACCACAGTACCTACATCTAGAATGAGTTATACATTGGAGCAATTAAAACCAATTCAGTTCACACCACTAGTACATCTTCACACATCGTTCCTGCTGGAAGTTTCTAAAAGAGATCACACTCACCTCTATACGCTTGTCTAAACGTGCTCTCTCCTTCTGTGATGAATCTGCTGTTGAGAACTTCACACTTGAATTCCCCCCAGTCTGAGTTGATGTTCATGAAAAACAGTTTGCTGGACAGACGATGCAGTTTGTCCTCTCCCTCTGTGACCTCCAGTGTAGCTCTGTCGGTCCAGTTGGAGCCGGTACCGTCAAACCAGTGAATGGTTCCTGCTGGATAGCCACCACTAGCGCTGCAGTGAAACTCAGCAGGGCCGCCGTCTACTATCGTCTCTGGCCGTGTGCTGGTGGATGGTGGGCTGTACTTGGCTAAACAGAGAGTAAATACAAGGAGGTTCTAATCAGTCCTGTTAAAAGGTTCTGTAGGGCTACAGTGGTTCTCCGTCCTGGTCCTGCATGTTGTAGTGTTCTCCCTGATCTCAGACACACAGTTCTCCTCAGGAAGGTCATGTGTTATGGAGAGCTGTGTTAGTTCAGGACCAGGGTTAGGAACCACCAGTACAGAAGCTTCACACGATCACATTCAAAAAGATTCTATACAATTACACACTTAATCTGTTTTAAAGAATAAACAAACACATAATAAATAAATAAATAAATAAATACTAAACACATAAATAAATAAACAAACAAACACACAAATAAATAAACAAACACATAAATAAATAAACGCATAAACAAACAAACAAACAAACACATAAATAAACACACAAATAAACACATAAATAAATAAATAAATAAATAAATAAATAAGACTCTTTTAGGTACAGCTAGAAAACCATGAGGTAATGTAATATCACAGTTATGTTTAATGTAGAAATCAGTTCTCTGATGCTCCCTGTATGACGTGTTAGTGTGAAGCTAACCGGGTTAGTGCAGCGCTGTGTTAGGTTCTGATGCAGCTCCAGTTTAAATGAAGGCATTTCCAGATTGTAACAGACCTTACGTCATTCATGGCTTTTATTATAAAGCAGCGATAATGAAAATACATTCATATACAAATCGGTGTGTATCAGGAACATGGCTGGGTGAAAACGGTACAGATGCTCAGACAGCTGACTGTAATTTACAGAACCTCCCAAGCAGAACAGAACCTCTAGCAGGAACCGCAGAACTAAACTGAATCAAATGGATCCACAAGCTACCATACAGTTCTGCTATCAGGGGGGAGATGGGAGCGGGAACTGGATTAATGTTCCTCATTCAAATATTTCATCTAGCCGAGATTACCCTCAACATCTGTCTGAACATCTGTAGTTCGGGAATTTATCTAGAACTGTCAAAGTCACCACATAACATCAAACACCTCTCCTGATTAGCGCTGGATAGATAGGACAGCAGTTTAGCAGCATGTGGGATTGAGTGGGATTAAGATAATCTGAGGTTATTTCTAGAGCTCAGACTAAAATCACTCTGAGAGAGGCAGTAACATCACATGACCTGATCTCCTCATGTACAACTAGACACTCAGATCAGACAGGAAGTTAATCTAGAGATGGATCAGAATGTAGATTAATCTGTTTCAGGATTATGGTGCTGATCTGTGCTGGATTATTACATGGTGAAAATAAAGGTGTCGGTGTTTGAGCCTCTTTATATCTAATCATATTTAATTTAATGAATATATTTTAGATTGTATTTTAGTGGGAAAGCTGGTCCAGAAATTATTAATCTACCTCCAATATTTCTCCCATAATCCAGCACACACATCAACACCACCTACACTAAGATTAATATGGAGTCATGGTTTATACTCATATCTGATCCTGAACTCTGATTCAGACCCACTCTCACCTGTAACACTGATCCAGACCCACTCTCACCTGTAACACTGATCCAGAATGTTCCGTCTTGTATAATGCCATGATTGGTCTGAACCACGTACTTATACAGGCCTTCATCAGAGACAGTAGTGTTGGTGATCTGTAAAGATGGATCATATCTAGAAGCACGTTCAAATCGAGGATCTCCCTGATCTCCCTGATCTCCCCGACTGTTAAACCAGAACACTGTCTCTCCGCTCCTAGTTACTCTCCCTCCATAAATAATAATCCTCTGATCTGTAAAACTGTTCTCGAATGAGCAGGAGATCTCTGTGGTCCCTCTAACGACTCCCACTGCAGGTGGACAGTCCACCCTGAACCCCCCTGTTTGAACACAGTAACCAGAAACACACACACAGTTAGATATTCCCTGATGATGATTCCAGAACCATGAAGAGTTATCACCATACAGGATCAGCATGGACACCTCACACCAAACCCATTCTGAAAATGTCATTGGACTTCAGCAAGCAGAGAGAACTGACTCACAATACTGACAGGTCACCAGACAAACAGCCATCAGAGTCAGCAGGACAACGATCTGCACAGCCATGTTCTGTAGGAGAGAGAGAGAGAGAGAGAGAGAGAGAGAGAGAGAGAGAGAGAGAGATGTAGCCATTTAGTAGCCATGTAGCCACCTCAGTGTCACTGCTGGACTGAGAATCGTCCACCAACCAAAACTATCCGGCTTTGCTGTTGGCTGGAGAGTTTCTTGTGGGCAGCATCTACTGTGTCCACTGATGAAGGACTAGAGGATGACCAACACTGCACTGTGCAGCAGCAGATGAGCTATCGTCTCTGACTGTCCATCTACAAGGTGGACCAGCAAGGTAGGAGTGGTCCTAATAGACCGTCGGACGCTGGTGAGGGGTGGGACACAGTGACGTCCCAAGACATCTCCAGCAGCACTGCTCGTGGTCTGATCCACTCACACCCCAGCACCACACACACACTAACACCCACCACACCACGTCAGTGTCCACTGCAGAGTTGCTGAGAATGATCCACACACACCCACATTGAACTCGTGTAAGGTGCTCTGTGGTGGTCTGATTGGGGGTGGTATCTGACCATTTGAAGCAAACAGCGGTATGGTCTCAGTACACAGAGATACAACAGAGACTACGAGTACAGTCTGGTACCTGTACACCTACAAGATGTCTCCTGTAGTACGGTCAGGAGGACTCGCTGATGGGGTGGAGGATGAGTGTAGACAGGAGGAGGTGGATCTGATGTCTGTATTTAATTCCAGTATCCAGACCAGCATATTCATACCGCCTCCATATTAATACAGGCCTGTATATGGATCCATCTCTCAGCAGGACACAGACACTTTCACTTTCACTTTCGGGCTCCATATAAATCCAGAACCTCTTCACACACCATCCTGATCAGTCCGAACCTGCTCTCATGCATGTCATTGTAACTTGAGTTTAAGTTCGGTCTAGTGAACTGGTGGAGTACCTGTAGATAATGTAGTTTCCTAAGGGGTGGAGGTGAGTCCGGTCAGTGTTCAGCAGGTGCAGCTGTCCTGGCATCTGCCGAAGCTCCACCTTAGCAGCTGTACAGACTTACGGAGCTCTGAATCAGTAACACCGATATAACTGTTCTTCATACTCACCTTCTACTGCTCCTCCTTCTGCTACACCTCCTTCTGCTTCTTCTTCGTCTACCTCTTCTCCTTCTATTCCTCCTTCTGCTTCTTCTTCTTCTACCTCTTCTCCTTCTTTTTGGTTATTTTCTGGCGGTTCTTCGGTTCCTCAACTCCCCGACTGAGGGTAATGTTCAGTTTCTGTCCTCAGTGCGCATGTCCATCTCGTGCTGGGCTGCGCTGAAGGCTTTATAGACGGGAAGCTAGAAATACCCTCAGTAAACCCTCAGGTTCCTCATCCACTGGTTCCTTATGCACGTTTCCCGGTTCGCCTTAAATAGTGCAGCAGTTACACAATGTCGCCTGTAGATGGCACAGCAAATTCCGTTTGTGGATGACATGAGGGGTAAATTCTTTGAATAAAGAAGAAAAAACATCCACAGCCAGTGTCCAAACACTGTAGAAGTTTTACAGTGATATGTCCTCAATCCGCACATGCTGCACAGATTTTAAATTAATAATACAGATAATAACTAAAGAAGTAAATTGCTAAAAGTAAAATAAGTCGCCCTGGAGAAGAGTGTCTGATATACAGTATAGAGGTAATATTATCATAAACATGACTACAGAAATGAACACAGTGTGTTAAACTTGCACGGATTACAAAATTAGTTGTCCCTGACAATCCGCTTCTGATTTTACTACCATCAACAGCAGGTGATTTAATTTTAGATAAGTTAGCTGAACTAGGTATTAGCTGGAAATAGCTGTTTTAGAATGATCTGGAAATGGCCTATGAATACAAAATGTAGTGTTTAATTTTATCTTTGTTTATTCAGTGTTTATTGGTGTGAGGTGTGTACAGAGTGAGGGAGAAAGGGTTTGGTGTGAGGTGTGTACAGAGTGAGTGAGAGAGGGTTGGTGGATGTGACGGTGTGTTGCAGAGTGAGGGCGAGATGGGTTGGGTTCTGGTCAGAGGATTGGAGGTGGCTTGTACAGAGCAGACGCGGTCGAGAGGGAGAGGGGTTTTTGTGTGAGGTGTGTACAGATGGGAGCGAGCGGGAGAGAGAGGTGTTGGTTTGTGATTGTGAGGTGTTGTTACAGTGTAGTGAGGTGAGAGATGGGTTTTCCTGTGTCTGATGGTGTTGTACAGACCCCCTTGAGGGAGAGAGGGTTTTGGTTGGGAGGTGTGTACAGAGTTCTCTTTGTGGAGAGGGTTTAATTGGTGTGAGGTGTACAGAGTGGTGAGAGTATTCGGGTTGGTTGTGAGGTGTACCCTGTTTTTTTCAGAGTGAGTGAGGAGAGAGGGTTTTTTGGAGTGCTTTTTGGTGTGCAGAGTGAGGGAGATGAGGCGTTTGGTGTGAGGTGTTGTACAGAGTGAGGGAGAAGAGGGTTTGGTGTGAGGTGTTGTACAGGGGGAGGGGGAGAGGGTTGGGTGTGAGGTGTGTACAGAGTGAGGGAGAGAGAGGGTTTGGTGTGAGGTGTGTACAGAGTGGAGGGAGAGAGGGTTTGGTGTGAGGTGTTGTACAGTAGTGAGGGAGGAGAGGGTTTTGTGTGAGGTGTGTACAGAGTGAGGAGAGAGTAGTGTTTGGTGTGAGGTGTGTACAGAGTGAGTGAGAGAGGGTTTGGTTGTGTGTTTGTGTACAGAGTGAGGGAGAGAGGTTTGGTGTGAAGGTGTGTTACAGAGTGAGGGAGAGAGGGTTTGGTGTGAGGTGAGGTGTGTACAGAGGCTGAGGGAGCAGAGGTGGTGTGAGGTGAGAGGAGGAGTTTGGTTGTTGAGAGTGTGTACAGAGTGAGGGGGAGAGAGTTTGGGGGTGAGGTGGAGGTGTGTACAGAGTGAGGCGAGAGAGGGTTTGATGCTGAGGTGTTGTACAGCTGTGAGGGGAGAGGTGGTGTGGTGTGATGGTAGGTACAGAGTGAGGGAGGAGAGAGGGTTTGGTGTGGAGGGTGTGTACAGAGGTGAGGGAGAGGAGGGTTTGGTGTGAGGTGGTGTTACAGGAGTGAGGAGAGGTTAGAGGGTTTGGGGTAGGTGTGAGGTGTGTACAGAGTGAGGGAAGAGCGGGTTTGGAGGTGATTGGTGAGGTGTTACAGAGGGGGTTTGAGTTGGAGGGAGAGGGTTGGTGTGAGGTGTGTACAGAGTGAGTGAGAGAGAGGGTTTGGTGTTTGGTGTGTACATAGTGAGGAGAGAGAGGGTTGGTGTGGGGTTGTGTACAGAGTTGAGGGAGAGAGGTTTGGGTGTGAGGTGTGTACAGAGTGAGTGGAGAGAGGGGTTTGGTGTGAGGGTGTGTACAGAGTGAGGAGAGAGTGGGAGAGAGGGTTTGTGGTGAGGTGTGTACAGACGTGAGGGAGAGGAGGGTGGGTGTGTGAGTTGTGTACAGAGTGAGGGACGAGAGGGTTTGGTGTGAGGGTGTACAGAGTGAGGGAGAGGAGGGTTTGGTGTGTGTGGTGTGTACAGAGTGAGGGATAGAGAGGGTTGTGTGTGAGGTTGGGTGTACAGAGTGAGGGAGAGCAGGATTTGGTGTGAGGTGGTGTACAGAGTGAGGGAGAGGGGGTTGGTGTGAGGTGGTGTACAGAGTGAGGGAGAGGGGGTTTGTGTGGAGGTTTGTGTACAGAGGTGAGGGAGAGAGGGTTTGTGTGAGGTGTGTACAGAGTGAGGTGAGACGAGGGTTGGTGTGCGGTGGTACTGGTACAGAGTGGGGAGAGCGGGTTTGGTGTGAGGTGTGTACAGAGTGAGGGAGAGCGGGTTTGGTGTGAGGTGTGTACAGAGTGAGGGGAGAGAGGGTTGGTGTGAGGGTGTACAGAGTGAGTGAGGGCGGGTTTGTTGTGGGTGTATACAGAGTGAGGGAGAGAGGGTTTGGTGTGAGGTGTGTACAGAGTTGAGGGAGAGAGGGTTGGTGTGAGGGGTTTGTACAGAGTGATTGGAGGGGAGGGTTTTGTGTGAGGTGTGTCCAGAGGTGAGGGAGGAAGGGGTTGGTGTGAGGGTTGTACCGCGGAGTGAGAGGGGGTGTGCTGGAGGTGGTTACAGAGTGAGTGAGAGGGTGGTTGGTTTGTGACGGTGTTGTACAGAGTGAGGTAGAGAGGTTGGTGCGAGGGGTACAGTAGTGAGTGAGAGCGGGGTGGTTTGTAATGGTGTCACAGATTGAGGATACGGTTGGTGTGAGGTGTGTGTACAGGGAGGGAGATGAGGTTGGTGAGATGAGTGGACAGAGTCGAGGGAGAGAGGGTTGTGTGATGTGTGGAACATGATGTGGGAGACGAGGGTTTGTGGAGGTGTTGGTCGATGGGAGGGAGAGAGGGTTTGTGTGAGGTGTGTACAGAGGAGTGAGCGAGATGGTGTTGGTTTGTGACTGGGGTACAGTGTGCGTGATTGGAGATATGGGTTGGTGGATGTGGTTACATGCGTGAGGTATTGAGAAGGGTCGTGATTTGAGGTGGTACAGATTGTTGAGGGATAGCGGTTTTTGTGTACGTTTTGTATCATGATTGTTTTTA
>JAMWET010002278.1:0-115257 GCA_024036415.1 Prochilodus magdalenae | reverse complement strand
CTGGTTAAATTGATTATGTGGACTTTTTGTACCCAGCAGAAGCTTTAAAAATAAATAAATTTGTACGTAAATAGTTCATGTTAAGTGCTAAAAAAAATCAAATAAAATCAAATAAGAGCTGGAAATAAAATGAAAAGCAGGAACAGACTCTTTTGGGATGGGTTTGACACAAGAATGGACTTCTCTTGTGGCTATGATCAGTGCCTATGAGGCAGTGAAAACCTTCTATTGTTTGTAATTGTATTCATTTTATGTATATATATATAATTCAGGTTTGGAAGGAACCATTATTGATGTTATCACCTCAAAGTGGGCTTGGCACAGGATGCAGGTCATGGGAGCATGAGGTTGACTCACTACTTGAAGTACCTGGTGAAGGGTTACCCATCATTGCTGCAATGATTGGGAAACTTCTGACTATTGTTTAGGATGCAAGCTTTCGTAGTTTTTGTCATATAATTAAAATAGGAATTATACAGTATATAGTTAACTACTGCGATATTTGTCTATCAAAACTTCCTTGTTTATTTATACAAAAAATGGTTTAGGAACTTGTTCTGGGCTTACATCAGTTGTTCATACTTGTGTGTTTACAGAAGGGGGTTTGCCAAGATGTCTATTAAGGAAATTTTTTTTCTACACTAAGTTGTATTTTGGGACTGGTTTTACCTGTGGTGTTTTACTTAGGTATGCATAAGGGGAACTGTTTCACATTGCCTTGTCTTTTCAGTCTTATTTTTTTTTCTTGTTTTTTTTTTTTTTTTGAGTAGATAGTGACCTTTGTTATGGCCTTTGGGTTGCAGGTCAGAGGTATGGGCCACGTCCACGCTCCTCTAGATCTAGACATCAGAGGGTTGAAAAATAAGTATTTGGATTACATGCTGATTTTGCAAGTTTTCCCAACTACAAAGAATGGAGTGAGGGTCTCTGTCATTTTTTCGTAGGTACCACTTCAACTGTTCGAGAGAAAGAATCAAAAAAGAAAATCCAGGGAACAATCACATTTGTTTGGATTCATTTTCATTAATGCATGAAATAAGTACTTTGTATCACCTACCAACTCAGCAAGAATTCTGTTCTCTTACAGGGACCTGTTAGTTTTTAATTTAAGAAGCCCTCATTATTCGGCACACCACCTCATTACCTGTCACCCATCAAACCCCATCATCCAATTGATCCTTTGTTCTAGAATTGTTACCTGTATAAAAGTCCCCACCACTCAATTCAATCACACTCAAACCAACCGCGATCTCCACGAAGGTCGAGGACATCAGCCCCAGAAACTACACAGGAGGACCTTGGTCATAGGGAAGGAAAGAGAGAAAGAAGAAGGATGAGTTTTAGGATGGGTCATGTACTCGCAAGATTTTGGCCAACAATACCTCCCTTCTCCTCAGTAAGAGCATTGAAGTATTGGGTTGTGGCCTAGGGCTTCAGCATGACACAATGACCGGAAAAACAGTGTCACAGGGCAGGGCAAATGAAGGAACTTGGTAAGTGGCGTCGTCAAGAAACGCATTTTAAGGTCCGGAGGGGCCCTAGCCAGATCCAGCAAACTGAACCCAAGAGAATATCTTCGGTAGGGAGCTGAAACTAATTTTTTTTTTTTTTTCTTTGTCTTTTTTTTTTTTTTTTGGTTTATCTGGTAAGTGATTCTCTTAGTTTTTTTTTGTTTTTTTTTTTTGCCCGAACCCAGAAACCACTTTTGATTTTGGTACAAGATCTGGGGAGAGATGGGTATGAAGAGAGTGGGCCAAAAATCTGATGTGAGCAGCAAGTGGTGTTTCAAATCTGGCAAGAGTAGTACAGGAAACGTCTTTGTTTTTGTTTTTTTTTTTTTTTTTTTATCGGACTCTGTAAGTCGCAAACAAAAGGTTCGGTTACCAAATATTATAGCGTTATGTTTGGCTGTTGTAGTAAATATTTATTTCATGCAAATATAAAATTCATAAACTTTACATGATTTTGTCTTTCCTAGATTCTGTCTCTCACAGTTGTGAAGTGTATTCGAAGACATAAGTTATAAACCTCCCAATTGCTTTGGTAGGCGAGGAAAAAACTGAAAAAATCCGGGGTAGCTGGTAGACATACTTATTGTCCAAACTGTAGTTATTAATAAGCTGTTCCGTTATGAGGAAAATGATATTCTTGTATCTAGGGTTGACGGACAACTAACTTAAAACTGACCCCAGGATGAATCAGTTTCCTTTAGAAAACAATTTCAATTAATCAAATGTTGTTATTTGTTATTTTAAAAAATATAAACAAATGTGATTGGAACCGTTTAACACGTATCACCCGCCAGACAGACAACAAAAAAACAACCAAATCTGAAAAACAAAAATAAAATTAAAATAAATAGGAGAATACCAGTCACCATTATTATAATCCACTGTACATCTAATGAAGGGGCAAGGTAATTTTGATGTGAACAGCTGTTTTATTTATACAATTATTGTTAGTGACATGCTGACATATTACTTAGGTTTGTGTAATGGAAAAACAAATTTCAGAGTCTATATAGAGGGAATATAACACAGTGCCACAAGGACCTTCATAAATTATTACACAGTGTGGCGTCAGTTTGGTGGGCTTCCAGCAGTTTCCTACAGTATTCCTCAAGGATACACAGTGGACAAGCTCTGGAGAAGGTACTCCTTTAAGTCACAGGTAACCGACATATCAAAAAAACCAATAGCTCCCAAATGGGGTGAAAATGTATTAATTAATGTGGACTTCATGAGTTGGACATGCAAACAAAAGATATCCATTACAACCTCTATAATATGATAGACTGGGTATTTCTTGTGGGTTTGTCTTGTAGCACACATTTTAATATAAAGATGTCTGGTTTGAGTCATGATATATTATTCATGGTTAGAAAAACCAAAGGATGTACATTGCATTTTTTAGACTTTAAGATTTATGGTAGATTTAATGTTTTGCGACCGCATGGATTCATGTATACTTTTCGCATCTCTGGGGAAGGGTTAACATAGGTAGCATAGTTATGACACTCCACCCTCAGAGCTGTTCCTGTAACCTTTTACCAGAATGTTGACCCTGTAGGACATTGCCTTGTTGCCACTTGGCTATAGTATGAAAAAAAAAACCCCGGAAAATAAAATGGTTTTATCCAAAAGTTGTTTGTTTTTTTTTTTTAAAGAACTGATAAGAGAGGGCACATGTACCTGTACAAGGCAACAGGTGACCGACATTTCTACAACTGGGCCGTTTTAGATGAAGTGGATGTCCACTAAGAAAAAATAAGCCGTTGTCAAGTGGCTTTGCACAGTGGGTACGTAAAAAGTACTGGAGCAAGGGACCATTTTGGTAAGGACAGTTTTCTTACACACAGGTAAAGTACAGACAAAGTCTTATAAATGTTCAAACCCGTTATTAATCAGCGCTAGTTTAGATTTATCTGCTTGGTTTAATCGGTTCCTCCAAAATAGCCCGACCTTTTAAGTTAATGTTTAAACTATCTATACTATTGCACAGACCCCCTTCTAGTTCCTCCTCCCTCACAAATTAGTGGAACAAATGTTTTACCACATGCGCCAATATACCTTTTTCTGATGGCCTTTTTTTTGTTTTCAAAGGTAAAAGGCAGGTTGAAAAACCCGTCCCCCGAGACCACAAAACATGGTAAACACCGAAAAAATGGAGTTTTCTTCTTGGCTGAAACAGTTCAATACCTCTAACCCCCTTTTGTTTGACCTGATTAATTTCCTTCATAACAGTGGCACCACACTTTGAGCTGCGGAGGTCCACATGGTGACTGTATTTGTTCTTCGGGGCAGGGGGCCGATCATCTTTTAAATAAAGAGGCACACCCACTTGAACAATCGCAATTCACTGCTTGCAGCACAATGGTACCAAAGGTTTATGAACGTTAGTAGGACTATGAGGAGAGAGGGAAAGGGACATCAGCTTCAGCCTAACATGAGCCTCTGTAAATATTCCTGTTGTGACCTAATCAGAAGAGCCATTGCCGATCTTGAGAAGGATCCCTATGGTAGTGGACTCCTCATGAAAGCATAGCATTAATGCCTGGAAAAAATAAGAAAGAAAGCACACTGTGTCTCTCATGCCCCACACAAACAGTTCAGTGCTCAGATTAGCCTCATGTGGAAAGGTCTTCAATGACAACCACGTAAATGAGCAGTTGTTGTTCCTGCTGTTTTATTGTGTGTACAAAATTCAGGTTGTAAAATGAATAAAGAAGTTTAACAAGAAATTATAGAGTATATAAAGTATTTTTATTATTGCAGAATGGGTGATTGTTCACAGCAATATTTTGTAAAGGTGTAAAAAAAAAGATATGGTTTCGCCGTTGTGAAATTTCTGTGGTCATATTGTATTGTTCTACTGGAAAATAAATACACAAAGGCAAAAAAATAACCCTTGTGTAAAAACTGCCGGTTGCTCGGCAAATTTTCATTAAAGAATCATAAAACACAAATACTCATTCATACACTACTTAAAAAACATTCCTCTGAGCAGATTATTTGGGTCACTAGCTAAGATAAACGTCTCAGCTTAGCTGGGGATTTCTGTGATGTTAACGCTACTGTTTTGTTCTAATCAGCCTAAAAGCGGAACAGCGTGCTTCGGCCCTCTTGTCTTAAAAAGTACCTTTGTTCCTCACGGGAGGCATGGCAACTAGCTAAGGGTCTATTAATCACCACACATCTTTAAACTCCTTGGCCAAAACAAATTTCATGCTCTTTATGGGGGGATAAATCTCTAGCATGAAAAAATACTAAAATATAACTACTAGCTGAACAGGAGTCTGCTCTGTTTATTTTCCAGTCTTATCTGCTTCAGATTTAAAGGTCCCCATGGATGCTTTTAAGATGAAGGTCCCCAAAGATTTGTCCTTGACTTTGTGCTTAGTTAGAGCTGATTAGTACCACAAACGCACACACTTAGGGAAATGTAAATGCTCTAGGTGTGTTGCGTTTTATTATTAAGATTGTCTGTTCAGACCTGTACATATTACAAGCTCAGTGATGTATGCAATTCTTCTGTTACCGTTCAAGGAAGAGCGTTAGGCTTGGCAATATTCCTCAGGAGCAGAATAAAAGTGGGAACCTGGTCTTTAAAAAATAGACTCTTGGATTTAATGTTTTAATATAAATTCTTTATCATAATTATTAAAATAAGTTTTCATTAGCTGTTTTGTTAACTAGATAAGAGGTAATGTGTGACTAAGCTTAGCGACAAAAGAAAATTAACGCTCGTGACATGAGCACCCAAATTACAGCTCTGCAATTTTGATTTGGCTCATTGGACTCGGGGAATATGTCTTTCTGGATGTGGGTGACATAACTTGTTTCAGTCACTCCTGCATTTGTGACCAAACAATGCTTTTAATCGGTGGTTCTGTCCTGGTTTAGGTACAGTAAGGAATGGCAGTCGCTGGAGTCACTGACTGGCAGATTTTACATACAGAATTTAGATGGCATAAGGGCCTACTGTGGTCGTTGTATAGTTGCTGAAATGGTGTGTAGTGGTACAGTACACAGATGTCTGGAGTGCTGGTGTTTTACTGTATCTTCCTTGGCGATCTTGCTCCATAAGGCTGCTTTGTGAATTTTATCCATCAAACGGCATAGAGAACCGTAAACTAGAACTTATAGCAAGTGTAAGCTCCATTATCTGTTGCAGTTGGTGGCTAAAATTATGGCCGTAATAAGGAGTGAAGGTGATGGCTTGGCCAAGTTCTTTTGAGTTTCATTAAACCAATAAAACTGAGCGATTTTTTTTTTTTTTTTTTTTCCCCGTCAGTGCATATTAAGAATATAAGCCTGTACAAATTACTACGGTGAGTTATTTTTACTTCTATTCATTGTGTTTGTGTTGGTTCCAACACCCTGCAATAAACCAAGCCTTCATATGTTATTTCAACGTGTGCTGGTTGTCTGTGAAAATTAATCCACGTTAATGGAGGTCATGCAATGATTATCCAACATTAAATAGAAACACATCAGTTTTGGGGGCGTCAAAGAGGTAAAACTATGACTTTGACAATTTTTCTCCTATAGGTTTAAGCACAAGTTATGTGGGCTAAGTTATATGTGTTGTTGACACAGAACTAGACCAGGTAGGTTTGTATAATGAATAAATATTACATCCTTTTTCTACTCCTAGGAGTCCAAATAACAATTCGTACCATGCCCACACATATCGATATTCACAGTGTTTATGGACACCTAACTTATCCACTATGGCCAGGCTAAAGACAGACAAGGTAACTAGAAAGCCATCTCTATAGGCATGGTACCTTTGGCAAAACCAAACAAAACAAATAGAATATTTAAGCTTTAACTAAAATGAGTTCCGACATTAACAAAATATCAGAATGCATGTAAACACAACCTCTGGGCGTGGTACGGTATGTGCCGTTGATAATCTTAACACGCGTGATGCATATAGAGAGTGCTGTGCCACAAAATGTCTCCAGAAAAATTGCCTTTCTGATATCGTGCTTTGGACAAACCAAAAATCACCAAGTATAGGAGGAGAGAGGCAGTTAGTGGTGGTTAACAGCATTAGTATGTATTTTAGCAAAATTCTCATTGTTTTGAAAAATACGCACCACGTTTGCACAGGAAAATGATCTCATGCAAAGGATTATATTATATTATTTTGTTGTTTTTAACATTAACAGTTTTCTTGTACTTGAAGTGCTATCTAGTCCGTCTTGTTTTGTTTGTTTGCCATATTACAAAAATTGTTCACATGTCGGGAATATATGCCCCAAAAACGATGCCTTGCCATTGCCATTATGGCGGGTGAAATTAAACAAGAATTTTCATTTTACCTTGATATCAAAATCCTCGGTCCAGTTAAAATGTTCTTCTAGTTGAGATCCGCATGAAACACACTATTCTGAAGAAACGGACAACACTGTTTTGTTTTAAAGTTAAACACCTAAGTCTTATATTACGCCGACATGACTATAGCCAAGCAGGTGGCTAAGCCTGTACTGATTTTCCCCCACTATTGGTCAGTTTCCTCATTACAAATTAGAAGTGTAGCTTATAATATTCTTTTTTTCTTGCTTTATTCTATTCTGATTGCTGTGTTTGTTTTGAAGTTATGCAGTCAGTGTTTGGTAAAATGAATGTTTCAGCATTATTGAAGTCTGAAATCTTCTCTTTGCATCCACAAAAGGTTCGCAAACAGACGTCAAGTTCTCTCACTAACAGTAAGATTATCTAAAAAAATGCTCAGTTTTTAAAGCCCGGTATTTTTGCACTTACCCATCCAATAATAGTTGTCTTAATCAATCCTTATTAATATTACCGTGCTACGGTGGAATTTAATTTATAGCCATGCAAGTTTCACAAGGAAGTCTTTTAACTGCTATTTTACAAACAAATATTATTGATGTTCTAAATCCTGTAACATTTATTTTGCCACTTTCTTTTGTACATATACAGAAACTTATATGGTATATGTTCTAATTTAACTTTTTATGAAAGCATTAAGTGCAAAAATCTCACGTTCATATGGTACTCCCCCCGAGTCAGAACATATTTAAACTGGCGGTGCGAGAGGTAGTAGATCATCACGAACAGTTTTCTAAACAAAAGGACCACTTAGGCTCGGGGAGAACTCAATGCCTCTAAAAGCTGCTTTGCTGACTGTTATTCCATGAAATGGTTATGAACACATTGTCTGACATCCCTTCTTGAAGATACCTATTATGAAAAGGGGGGGCGGGTGTGTAACTGGGTAAACAGACCCTTCCCCTGACTGCTTCTACACACATTAGTGAGAGAGCTCAGGAGCTCAGTGAATTCCAGCATGGTGCTGTGATAGGATGCCACCTGTGCAACAAGTCCAGTTGTGAAATATACTCCCTACTAAATATTCCACAGTCGGGATTCTATAGTCAGTGGGATTATAACAAAGTGATTGAGAACAACAGCAGCTTAGACACGAAGCGGTAGGCCACGTAAAATCACCAAGGGGATCAGCGGATGCTGAGGCACGTAGGACGCAGAGGTGACCAACTTTCTGCAGAGTCAATTACTACAGACCTCCAAACGTCATGTGATCTTCAGATTAGCTCATGAACAGTGCACAGAGAGCTTCATGGAATGAGTCTCCACAGCTGCATCCAAGCCTTACATCACCAAGCGCAATGCAAAGCGTCGAGTGCAGTGGTGTAAAGCGCCGCCCCTGGACTCTAGAGCAGTGGAGACAGGTGCTCTGGAGTCACGTTTCTCCATTTGGCAATCCGATGGACGAGTCTGGGTTTGGTGGTTACCAGGAGAACAGTACTTGTCCAACTGCATTGTGCCGAGTGTAAAGTTTGGTAGAGGGGGGATTATGGTGTTCAGGAGTTGAGCTTGCCCCCTTAGTCCCAGTGAGAGGAACTCTTAATGCTTCAGCAGACCAAGAGACTCTCGACAATTTCATGCTCCCAACTTTGTGGGAACAGTTTGGGGAGGGCCCCTTCCTGTTCCAACATGACTGCACACCAGTGCACAAAGCAAAGTCCATAAAGACATGGATGAGCGATTTCACTGTGGAAGAACTTGAATGGCCTGCACAGAGTCCTGACCCCAACCCAACAGAACAGCTTTGGGATGAATTAGAGAGGAGGCTGAGAGCCAGGCCTTCTCGTCCAACATCAGTGTCTGACCTCACAAATGCACTTCTGGAAGAATGGTCAAAGATTCCCATAAACACATTCCTAAGCCTTGTGGAAAGCCTTCCCAGAAGAGTTGTAGCTGCAAAGGGTGGGCCGACATTGTATTAAACCCTATGGATTAAGAATGGGACGTGATTCTAGTTCAAATGCATGTGAAGGCAGACGAGTGAATACTGTTGGCAGTATAGTGTAGCTACTCAGTCTGCGGTTCAGTCACTGAAGATATAAGGGTTGTTCCAAGCTAGCCAGCTTTTTGAACCAGGTGAAATATCGGGAGCCAATCAGAATAGAGGTCATTTGTATATATCACCCCAAAGGCCTTAATAAAGAATGAATACACTGAATTATAATAATAATAATAATAATAGTTTACACTTCTATAGCGCCTTTCACAAACCCAAGGACGCTTTACAAACACGAAAATAAACCAACAAATAAACAAAAAAATGATCATGAAGAATGAAAATGTTTAGAGAAAAGGTAAGTGTTTAAGTAAGTTTTGAAGATGGAAAGAGAGGGTGAAGTGCGTATAGATGAAGGTAGGGAGTTCCAGAGTGTGGGGGGGCAGCAACACTAAATGACCTGCCACCCATAGAGGAAAGCCTGGACCTAGGAACAGCCAGAAAACCAGAGTCAGAAGACCTTAGCTTACGTGATGGGAGGTAAGGATGTAGGAGGGCTGACAGATAGGTGGGTGCTAGTCCGTGTAGGGCTTTAAAGGTCAGGAGAAGGATCTTATAGTGGATGCGCTCTGTAACTGGTAGCCAGTGTAGCTGAAGAAGGATGGGGGTGATGTGTGCGGACTTCTTGGTGCGGACTGAGACTCTGGCTGCGGAGTTTTGAATATACTGTAGAGGGCGAAGGGTTTTGGAGGGTAGACCATGGAACAGAGCATTGCAGTAATCTAGCCTAGATGAAATAAATGCCTGAACCAGAGTCTCAGCATCTTTCGAAGTAAGCAGTGGGCGGAGCCTAGCAATATTACGAAGATGAAAAAATGCAGACTTTGTCAGAGATGTATTATGGGAAAAAAAAACTGAGGCAGGGGTCAAACAGAACACCAAGGTTCCGCACAGTAGTGGACGGGGTGACTGGTGTGTCATTAACAACAAGCACACAGTCGGAGTATATAGAGACAGCTGTCTTAGTGCCAATAATTATAAATTCAGTTTTTTTTACTATTAAGCTTCAGAAAGTTAGCATTCAACCAGTTTGTTAACTCCTGAACGCAGCGCAGCAGTGAGGAAGGTGGAGAAGAGTTAGTGGGTTTGAGGCTAAGGTAAATCTGAATATCATCGGCATAACAATGAAAATTGAGGCCATGAGAACGAATAATATTACCAAGGGGTAAGATATATATAATAAACAGCAGAGGACCAAGGACAGAACCCTGAGGGACTCCCTGAGTAACCAGAGCAGTGTTTGATCTGTGCTTCCCTAAGGTCACAAACTGAGATCTACCTGTTAAGTATGATATAAACCATGGTGTCCGAGGTGGGCCTGCTAAAAAAAGTGGCAACCCTAATGTGGAATCCATGAGTGTCGAGTGTAGTTCAAGTATGTCATAGTATTCTTACTTTAGGGTAAGCGATGGCAGGCCCTCTTTTCATAAACACCGTGAACTCCTCCAGGCTGGGCCTGCGGAGGAGCATAGGGAGTCCCAGGCTGGTGCGTAGGACCGTTCCAGCAGGGCGTCCCGCGATATCCTGGTGAGGTACGACACCCCAGTTACTATGTAGCTTCAATCCTTCCTGCAGCTGGAACATTTTACGGAACTCCAGCCTTCGGTTCCGGCGGTACTCCGCCAGCAAAGCCTCTCCGAAGCACATCGTCCGCTCCCCACCTCCTGTCCTGATGCGGTGCTCCTCTGTCTTCTCACCTTGTAATACATCATCCTGCACCTGAGCTTCCGCATCTTCTCCACCATCATCCGTGGGTCTCTGAATATCTGCATGATCAACAATTTCTGTATAAGTAAGATGGCAGCAAAATCTTTAAGAGGGGTTGGATGTGAAATGGGTACAGAACCTTCTAGACTCCAAAACTGTCCGTGAATCTACACGTCACTTTTGAGTTTTTATTTGCTGTTGAGTTGTTGGAAATAGCGTGGTTAAATGTTTTTGGGGGGACGTATTTGTCTTACAACACTCTGAAGGTAACTCGAACAGACTGTCTTTGGGTAGGGTATTCATAGCTACAGGGGTTGGACAATGAAACTGAAACACCTGGTTTTAGACCACAGTCATTTATTAGTATGGTGTAGGGCCTCCTTTTGCGGCCAATACAGCGTCAGTTCATCTTGGGAATGACATATACTGCGTCCTGCACAGTGGTCAGAGGGAGTTTAAGCCATTCTTCTTGCAGGATAGTGGCCAGGTCACTACGTGATGCTGGTGGATGTTCTTCTTGGTGGTATGCTGACATTACCCTGGATACCGTGGCTCTTGATGCATCACAAAGACTTGCTGTCTTGGTCACAGATGCGCCAGCAAGACGTGCACCAACAGTTTGTCCTCTTTTGAACTCTGGTATGTCACCCATAATGTTGTGTGCATTGCAGTATTTTGAGCAGAACTGTGCTCTTACCTGCTAACTGAACCTTCACACTCTGCTCTTACTGGTGCAATGTGCAGTTAATGAAGATTGGCCACCAGGCTGGTCCAATTTAGCCATGAGACCTCCCACACTAAAATGACAGGGGTTTCAGTTTCATTGTCCAACCCCTGTACTTCATATACTCCCATCAAAATGAATAGCTGCACCCAGAAGGAGGTGTGGGATTGCAGTTCAATTAGAAAGGAAGATAAAGGTTACCAGGAGCAATAAATTATGATAATTTTTAACTGATATGATGAATATTTATTGAGCTACACAAACAGAAGTAGTGTCTAACGCAACATGCTAGAAGTCTCGGCATGGAGTTGTGGAGGTTCCTAATGGTGTCCTGTGATAATCCATCCCATGCAGCTTGAATGTTCTCACACAGCTCCTGCAGATGGTGCGGTAGGGGTGAAGCTAGAGTGACAACAGGCCTTCTGGACGTGTTCTGGCAAACCGTTCATCTTGGTGCTGAACGCGGCGCCTCCACATACGGATTCGTTGGTCGTCTCCACCAAGACAAAAGTAGGGCTAGTCACTGAAGATGACCCGCTGCCATTCTGAGCCACTCCATGACAGTCTGACACCACACCACTGCAGTCTTTGTTAAGGACAGTCGTCATACCAGTCTGCGTGCATGTAGTCCTGCATCGTGCAGCCGTCTGCCAATGGTGCTGGCACTAACAGGATGACTCATGGAGGACATCACCGCTCAGTGAGTAGACTGTAGGGTCAGTCAGGTACAGTGATAAGCCCCGTTCTTGCTATCTCTAACTCTAAAGTGAGAAACTCGAATCATGTGCATGTCTCCTGATGTCAAACCTACCCACCAAGTTTCATTCCCTGTCAGCTGATTCCTTCTGGGTGCAGCTACCTGTGCAGCTGTGCTTGTACCGGAAGTGTAACAACTTTCTGTAAGGGAGCTGATTGATGTCCGGTTCTCTTCACCACTCCTTTGAACAATTCAGACCGAGCAGAACAAAGCATTTCACACCAAGCCACCCCAAATGAGTTTGTACTCAATCAGCTTACGCTATAACTGAACTGTGGTGGTGGCTGCTTGTTTACAGACTCTACAATTGGTCTTGTTAATGATCCATGTGGTTCTAGACGTACTGACTACAGTAATCCAGCATGATAACGTGATCTCGCCCTCCCCTACCTGTAGCTGGCCTTTTTTGACTCAGTTCCTCCGATTCAGCGTCCTCCGGCGTCTTACTCTCTCTTAGTTCCCATACCTCCTTACTTAGCGAGTCCTGGGGCAGAAGCTGACTGACCCTCTCTAAAGGTGACAAGGGTCGCCGTCTCCCAAAGATAGAAGATCCTCTTGAGAAGCGTGAAAGTCTTTGACCGGGCGAAGCTGATGCTTCTGTGCCACCGTCATCCCCGTCGGAACTTTGTGGACCTGTTCCAAAGTCCTTCAGGCCACACGTCCACACTGTTGGCGTGACTCTGTTACCAACATGCTTGACATTCTGTCTCTGTTGCCTCAAATATGTGGCACAAACTCTGGCCAGCCTCTGTGTCATTGTGAATACAAGCCAAGTGACTTCCGCTGAAATCAGTAAGGTGTCTCAGAGTCCTGCAAAGAGACGAGAGAAGCATTAGTCCATCTGTTTCTTCAATAGTCAGGACCACAACAGGACCACCACAGAGCAGGTATTATGTGGGTGGTGGATCATTCTCAGTGCTACAGTGACACTGGCGTGGTGGTGGTGTGTTCGAGAGTGGTGTGCTGGTGTGAGTGGTTCACACACAGCAGTGCTGCTGGAGTGGTTAGACACTGTGTCCACTCACTGTCCACTCTATTAGACACTCCTACCTCGCTGGTCCACCTTGTAGATCTACAGTCAGAGACGGTAGCTCATCTGCTGCTTCACAGTGCAGTCCTGGCCATCATCTAGCTCTTCATCAGTGAGCACAGGACGCTGCCCACAGGACGCTGCCCACAGGACGCTGCCCACAGGACACTGCCTACAGGAAGCCTCCCACAGGACGCCGCCCACAGGACGTTGCCCACAGGACGCCGCCCACAGGACACTCTGTTGGCTGGATAGTTCTGGTTGGTGGATGATTCTCAGTCCAGCAGTGACACTGCAGTGTTGAGAATGATCCACCACCTACCTAGTACCTGCTCTGTGGTGGTCCTGTGGGGGTCCTGACCATTGTAGAACTACAAAGCCTTCCAACATGGTAAGCAGAGCTAATTTAATGGACAATGAGTATATAAACATAATAAGGTCTATCTAGGTGGTGCTCAGTGTATAAACGTATTCTGCACTGAAGGAGAATTCCACCCAGCTCTCAAAATTTCAGCATAATGAAAAGATGGAGAGGTTTGGTGTAAAACGCCTGACTCTAGAGAAAGTTGTTGAGTCGGAACTGTTCACAGTGGTGATGACTGGAACCAGATGTGTAGGTTCACTGGTCATTATTGGCAGTAATAGATCTCTATATGTGTGCTGTGGTTCCCATTACCACCACTGTAAGGAAATGAGAGTCTGTAAGCTTCACTACAATGAATGCTTTCCCGCCTACACTGAATGAGTCTGTTTGCATCTCAATGATTGGATTATGTATCCAAACCATTTCAGTATTCGTTAAAGTAGCTGTAGTCTTTGTAAATAATGCATATCCTACAGAACTCCAATTACCCCTAATATTAATAACTCAATTCATAACTACACGTAGATGATGGAAACATGTGCATTCATCACCTTGCAAATATACTGCAGCCTTAGTAGCACTTTAAATGATATTTACCTGTATGTGTCTGAGTGAGTCTCCCAGTTTCTACACACCTCTGGGTTTAATGACATTTGTTATGAAGTAGGTCACATCTGAACCACAGTATGAACGACGTACAGTATTCCGCTGCGCGATCGGAAGAGAACGAACTGATGAGGACATTAAAGTTTAAGCTCACTGTGTCTAATAACCTCTAAAGAGCAGCCAGAATAAAGAACCTCAAACACGGCATGACTCTCACAGGACGGCGCCATGTTGGGCTGTTACGCCAATACCAGGCGACAAACACGATGGCTGCAGTACCGAGAGTGACCGCCAGGTGGGGGTAAGTTCACACATAAGTCCACAACAAACAGCATTACAGGTCAAAACTGATATTTTTTGATATTTTAATACAGATTAAGGCCTTTTCCCTTCCTCTGTGCAAATATGTTACATGCATAGTTTTTATTTATTTATTCATTCATTCTCTGTCAATTCTGTTTATGTTTTTTGCTCAATAAAGAAAAAAAAACATTTATGTTGCCCCACAGATTCTACTTTCCATTGTTGGTGGAGCTTCATTTCATATATACACTTAAAGTATACCACTCTCACTTTCACTTACCACTTTCAACCACTCCCATTGCTATCCATACACAAACATTTGAACAACTCAGTGAGTTTAAACGTGGCACTGTCACAGAAGCCACCTCTCCAACAAGCTAGTTTGTCTGCCTTGCTAGAGCTGCGCTAGTCAACTGTAAGTACTGGTACTGTGAAGGGGGAAACATCAAGGAGCAAGAACAGCTCAGCTGCTAAATGTTGGGCTATTGCCCACTGACTCTAAGAAGCTGGCATCGGAACAAAAATGGCACAGGAGCTGCCACACACAAGCCTATTATCACAATGCGCTATGGCAAGCGTGGGAAATACCCCCTGGTATTCTAAGTTTTTACCAATCTTTTGGGAAATGGAGCAAGTTTTTAGATTGACATGCACATTGTAAGGCTTTGTAGAGATATCCTGGGCATTGGCATAGTCGCCAGGCTAAGAAAGAGCAATCAGTTTTCTGCATCACTGCCCTGAGGAGACCAATGCTGCGACTTCTGTTAGTTTAGAATCCCAAAGCCAGAAGCGAAATTATTTCCGGAGTGAAGCTACTAAACTATGATCTTTACCTGAATTTATATTTAAGGGACTCCGACAACACAATGTCATAGTAGGCTTATTTTTAGGGCGCCCAGAGAATTTTGATGCCAAGTGTTACATGAACAATGATCTGGAGCAGTGGCAATGTGTTCTGTGGAGTAATGAACCAGTTCAGAAAAGCATTGCTCGTAATTGTCTGTATGATGTAATGAAGTCTGTAATGAAGCCCATGATATTTGATGGGGAAATGTTCCAGAACACACACACACACACACACACACATATATATATATATTACTATCTATCTATATATATATGTTATATATATATATATCTGCATATATTTTATATATATAAAACATATTTATATTACTATTTTATATGTTTATTTTTTGCCATTTTTGACTTTTTGTTTATTTGCCTCTTATAACGTTATAATGTTAAAAATATAAAATATATATAAATATAAAAAATGTTTAGCCATTTGTTTATTTGTTGGCTTAGCATTCATTGCTTTATGTATTCATTACCCGCAGCTCTACCGCTCACGCCGCCTCCCATTCGTCAAAAGAAAACTTCTAGCCACGCCCACGGAGCGTGACAGGGCTCACTGGCGCATGCGCGATCGCTTGCCCAGCGCACCGTAATACCCCACGTGTCTCCCCGAGCGCTCAGCTACGCACGCAGAGAGAGTAGCGTTACGATGGCGGCCGACGGTGGCTGTTCTCCTCCTTCGTCTTCACTCGCGCTCCCGTGCGCCTTCTCACCGGCGCCGCGGCGGCAGTACCTAGCCGCGTGCGCGCGGGACGGTCGCCTGCGCATCTGGGATACGGACAGCGGCGGTAACCTGCGACAGGAATACGCGCCCTCCGCGCGGCTCAGTGCAGCCTGCAGCTGCGTGGCGTGGGGCCCATGCCGAGCGACCAAGGTGCGCGAGCTACATATCTGTTATAAAAACGGGGACATTGTTTACTTCATTACTTATTCGAGAAAATGAAGCTGTTAAACCTCCGTTAACCGGGAATTTAACTGTTACTCTACTGTCGACAGAAGTAGCGCCGTAGCTTAGCTTCAGTGAGCTAACTAAGCTGAACTTAGGCTCTTATTCGGCAGGGGCTCGTGCGGTTTTTCCCGTTCCACCTTAAATGGTGCATTCTGGCGCCTCCATTCTCAGGCGCCAGAATGGAACTGCTTAACCATTTAAGGTGGAATGGGTAATTGCCAACCCGACGCTGCCGAATGAGCAGCCTCATCAAGCAAAACGGCTAAAACCCCCCAAAAATTACATTCTTCTTATAGAGTTTAGAACAAGCCAGTTAAGCTTAATAGCGCTTTATGTGTGTCCGTACTGCATTTTCTTGTGTACGTGTGTTTAAAGTGTGCTGTTCGTTTCTCGGCCTACGGTAGCACGTTAGCCTAACCCGTTAGCCGTTAGCATTGCACTGGTGGTGAAACGCACATGTGGTCCGTCGCACATGTTCGCCACTAAGATGGCCTCTTGTTGTTTCTTAACCCTTGGAAATGAATGTTTCTCCCCCTTTTTGCTAGACTAAACACTGGATAAATGTTGTATTTACGTCTCTCCTTCGCGTCTAGTTGTTATTTTTGGGCAGTTAACGTTTACTGCTAGTTAGCTAGCTTAAGTGTGTGTTAAGCTAGCTCCCTGTAGTGGTAGGGCTCAGAGAACTAGCTAACATTCCATGCATCTCTGTTACAAAAGTGTTGGGTATATATTTAAAACGTACACGGTCTGGTGGTACGCTGGGGGGCTTAAAGGTCAATTGTGCACATGAATTTTTGGGTGTTAGAGCTTTAAGACATTACAGGGGGATTCCACCAGTATTTAACACTTTAGTTAATTCACCCCTTGTGACGTGAACCAGCGATATTCAGGGTGATCCGGTGTGAGGTGGTTCGTTGTAGAGAAAAGTAGAGCCTCTGATGTGTTTACAGTGTTGGTGATAGGAACCAGGGGTCACCCATTTCGTCTGCTGTCCAGAACCACGAAGATGAGACCTGTACATGCTGTAAGTTTATACAGGTCAGGCGTGCCCAGTCCTGGTCTAGGAAATCTACCAACCTGCACAGGTCAGCTGTAGACCAAATCCAACACATCTGATCCAGGATCTGAGCTGGATCTGAACTTTTTAAATATGTACCCGTCTGCCATCAGTGGGTTCAAATAAATGGATTAATATACATTCAAAGTCTACTATAAAGTGATGTCGGACATCGAATAGCATGTGTGTGTATATAACCGCTTCTTGTAATAACTTCCTGTGAGGGAGCTTTAAAAGGTGGACGTCTGGTTCCCATCATCACCACTTCTGTGATCGATGTCTGACTGGCAAGTTAATCTAAGACGGAGCATTTCACAGCGAACCACTCTGGATGGCTTTGTTGACATCTGTGCCATCTAATTGTATAGAACTTCTTAAAAGGTTGATGGAGTTCCCCTTTAAGCGCAGTCCTGCTGGACATATGTTATAATCGGGCTGGTCGGCTTGACTTACTTTAGGATCAACAGGTGTGGGAATTTCTTCAAAAGGCCATTCCCACGCAGGTCCAGCAATCCTCCCAGTAACGAAGTACCCTGATTTCTTCCGACTTGGCTAGTTAGATGTACAAATCTTCCTTTTTGGCTCTCGTTAGAAGTCTGTAATGGATGTCAGAGTGGCTTCTGGGTTAAAGCAGCTGTACTGGGGGGATGCAATTCAATGTATCCCCTGCTTTCCCAATTGAAGGGCAGATTTGTGGGTTTTTAAATCATCCATGTCTGATATTAATCACTGTTTCAAAGGCCTACCTTGTGTAGTAGGTGACAACTTTAGAGAAGCAACACATGATCACTGTCTGTATAATCTTACCATGGGTTACCATTCCTCACTCTCATATGGTAGCCCACATATGGAGCTGAGGGGCTTTAAACCACTTCTAGTTTTTATAGTTTAAAAGCTGTATATTCTTGTCTTTGTTTTTGTGTGTAGGAGGGTCCTCAAAGGAAGAAAAGGAAATCAGAGGTAGGACAGGCTGTGGAGCAGTCGGATCTGTTGGCGCTGGGCACATCTGCGGGCACGGTCCTCATCTACAGCACAGTGAAGGGCGATCTCCATTGCACACTGGTACGAGATGGCTGCTTACACTTGTCCACGCCCTTTAATTCTGTGCCTGATCTTTCGTTGCTGTTTTAAAGATCAGATCATAAAATGCCTAAACAGGAATATTATAATTCTCTTTGCTGTTTTAATATCCACATTTTAGATATCTATTGTGCAATTGAGAATATGATGAATAATAATAATAAAAAAAAAATCTGCACAGCCGTGCCTGGTTATTCAGCTAATTTTTTTACGCATATTATTATTATTATTATTATTATAGAACAGTCACAGACTCGTGTTGTACAAACTACGTGTTGTCATTTTAGCTCTGGTCAAATGTGGCTCTTTCACTCAACATTCACATTGTCAGCTCCCAGAAATCTCTCAGCTTACTCTCAAAAGAGAAGTTCAGATTTCCGTGCTCATTCCTAGTTTACACACACTACTATATATGTTCCTGTACCAGCTGGAATATTATCCAACGGAACACTAAGTACGGTTGTAAGTCGCTCTGGATAAGAGCATCTGCGAAATGCCTTAGATGTAAATATATAGTATATACATAATACTGTGAGACTGTCAGCGCTCATATTCAAGATTCAAGAGTTTTGTCATATGCACAGCATAACAAGCAGTTACATTGTACAGTGAAATTCTTACTTTGCAGCAGTTCCTCCATTCTCGACAGTCTTAAAATAAATATCAATATAAAAAGGAGAGGAAAATTAGTGTAATAAGAATATACATATACACTAAGTACGACTAAGTAAAGAAAGACACTACCTAAAGAAAGTGAGAGTACAGTACTGTATGGATGCATGTGCATGTCGTGCGTAAAGTGCATATGCATGTGTAAAGTGCGCTGTGCAAGTACAAAAGTAAACAGTATGGTTTAACAGTAGCAGCAGAATGTGTATTGGGCTCATATTAATGGGTGCCTGTCAGAGTTCAGTCAGTTTCATATAACTTAATGGGCTCCAAAGTTGCTTTTTATGTTTCAATGTACTTAAACTGGACTAACTTGCAGGATGGAGGCCATAGTGGAGGAGTAAACAGTGTCCAGTGGCACCCAAAAGACTCACTTCTTTACAGCGGCTCTGACGACACACACATTGTAGAGTGGGACCTGCAGACAGGCAAAACACGGTGGTGAGTGGAAGCCTTATGATTGATCTCTTAGGCATGATTTGCATTTTGGCAGTTTCTAACCAGTCTGTTAATACCACAGTTTGAGTGGTCTCTCGACTAATCAGACGTATTGCTAAATGCCTGGGCAGTAAAACCCTTTAAATAGTTTGGAAGTGGACACTGGTCAGTGGGGGAAGCATGTGACACATGAAGATAATGTGGAGAGAATATTTAGTGGCACGCTACGATTATTTAGCCAGGGCTAAGACTTCAATGTGTTATGTGTTTGGTTTCGCACTGATGGAGCAGCATATCCAAGCAGTTTGGCAGTGTACTGCTAGCGGCCCAGACAGGTTAGCGTCTTCAGCTAGAACGTCCGTTGTTGCAGTATCCTCCATGATTATGTAATAAAGCTTTCACATGCACCTGTAGGAGTGAACCTGCTCAGAAAAACTCCCTGGAAGTTGATTCACTTTGTTTAAAACATCAGGTGTGCACGGCCACATGGGGTGCCAGAGGTGCCTTGAATATTTTTAACACGCGCAGCCTCACGTCGTAACTAGTCACCCGTAACACGTGTCCCTATTCCACCACCTTCCAAGCTGTTGTTTTTGATGTCAGTACGGACGCTGATGCAGATGCATGCGGGATACACAGGCATATGGACTTACTCTTAGGGTTTTGGTTCTTTCTGTGTGTAACTAATGGCACACCGACACAACAGACCCTACGGCCAAACGCACATTCTCACAGTGAAGGCTTACTTCAGTGTACTGAACTAAAGATGCTGGGCATTTGGACTGAAGGCCATCCAGTCATAGCCATCAGTGTAATGAGAACACTTTTAAACTCAGTGAGTAGGAATAAGAAACTGGTGCTTAGTAGTTCTGGACACTCAATGTTTTTTTTTTGGTTTTTTTTGAGTAATGCTAAGCTGTTAGTAAAGTAGTAAACCACTGTACAGAATGCATAATGGTGAATCAACTTTCACCAGCAAAAAAAAAAAAAACAGTAGAGTGTCACCTAACTATGGTAATAAGGGTTACTGTCACAGCCCTAGTCAAGTTATCCTATAGTGTTAAGTAGGGTTGTCTCTGTGGGAGACCAGTCAGTCGACCGCTTTACTTGAAGCTGTTGAAAGTGAATTTATTTATTTTATTTATTATTTTTTTTAAATCAGTCAGTGTGCGTTGTGTAAAATGAACCTAATCTGTTGAATAATGAATATGAATCACATTTCACTGAGGTATTATAAGTCATACCTGTATTTTCCTACAGGTCTCAGTAAACCCTAAAATACGTTGACATTTGAAACTTTTCAAGGACCACACCACAGATAAATGTGCCCACTATGTAACAGGAGCAGCCAGTCTGTAGTTATCTGGGCAGATTTACTGAAGTCTCTGCTCAGAGAAGCATACAAACAACTGACCTATTCAAGCCTTACAGCAAGAACCACACGATACTTTCATTAGACAAGAGATTCTTATGTTTGAGTTCAGGGATTTATGATTGTTGATTCATTAGAAGCTTAATGTAAGCATATGCGTTTAAAAAAAAAATGTCAGCTCTCAGAATTTTATCAGCCCCAAAATCTTCGTATCAGCTCGGCCATAGCAGTAACTATTTATTGCTAATTATATGGCTGTATACTGCTGGGACAGTAGATGAGACTGTGAGTCATGGGTCCGTTCAGGAACACCCTATGGGGTGAGGGTGGTGGGGGAATGTGGATTGTTGCGTCATCAAGAGAAAACATACTGGGTCGGTTTCTATACATTGATGCTTCACAGAGAACAGTAAACCAACCAGACAGAGTTGGTGCTCGAGTCAGTCTGTGCTATGAATTTGTTTTTGTGGTTGACACAGAGCCTGTGTTTCGTTTTTTTTTAAAGGAAAAAATTAAGTGTATATTTCCCTTTTCCTTTTAGTAAATGGAAAGCAGACAGAGCGGCTGTGACCACTCTATGTGTGAGTCCAGATGGGAAATTCCTGCTATCAGCTGGGATGACCATCAAAATGTGGGACCTGGAGACCAAGGAAGTGTACCGAGTAGGTCTTGTCACTTGCACCTTTTTTGCATTTTTAAATTCAGCATGTGTAACGTGTGATTCGACCAGGGTGTTGAGATTTTGAATGTGGCTGTATATGTTGGGGGAGGGTGTAATAAGGCGTAGCATTTGTCTGTTTTTAGAATCTTTTGATTGTTAGAGATTCTCTATGATACTACATTACTATGGGCAGCAGTCAAATAAAATGATCAGCATGGGGCAGATGTTTCGGTTTGACCTGTATTTAAAACCTACATTTAATGGTTGTACAGGACTTTCTCATTATGATCCAGATAAATGTAGCTCTAGTATGTACACACACATACAAATGTTTGTCATCTGCCCATTATACCACAGCAGCCTTGGTTTAGTTGCTTGTGGGTTTAATTGAATGGCTAGATGGTGGACTTGCAGGTTTATGTAACGCTACGTTTTACTAAAGTATTTAACTCTTATTTATTTTTTGTCCTGTTTGCAGAAGTTCACAGGTCACTCTACCATGGTAACGATGCTGTGCTTCGCCGCAAATCGACCGCCAGATAGCAATGGCCTCTACTTTGTGTCTGGAGCAGCTCACGACAGACTTCTCAGTGTGTGGTAAGGAAACAGAACCATATTTCTCTGAACTACATTCGAAATGCTCTTTGCTGCTGCCATCCGAAGTCCAGCAGACTTCCTATGGTCCGTGCCTAATTGGCATGCTTTTGATTGACCTCCAACTCCCACACGCACATTCATATATATATATATATATATTTTTTTTGTTACGTGTGTATGGCATGAGGTTCATGAATCCCAGACCACCTCTCTTTCTTTTCAAAGTTCTGCGACTGTAGGCAGGTATAGTCTCTAAAATCTCACCTTGTGTTGGTGAGATTTCCTTGACCATGATTCTCATGGTGAGTTTCTGGAGTTCTGCAGTGCACAATGCCCACTTTACCTTTCTTTGATGTAATTATTAGGATTATGTATTGATTATTAGCGTAATCAGGTAGCATTAAATCCAGATACAGTGCTGCGCTTTGCCTCAAATCAGCCACCAGATAGCAAGGACTTGGATTGAGGAGCATACCCTTTAAAACTCTGGTCAGAAATGTCTGAAATAGCAGCTATGGGACTTCCAGAGAATATACTAACATGATGTGAAAACCTTTTTATTATATATACTTGCTTGTAACTATGTTGGCTGAGGCTGTCTCGCCTGTCGGAGAGTTACTGATCGTTAAACGACTCTTTCTGTTACTCTCTTCACAGGCAGGTGCGATCTGATGGCAAAGACAAGAACTCTGTGGTATCCTTCACCTTGACCGACGAACCCCAACACATCGACCTACAGACATCCAACAGCAAAGATGAAGTGAGACCACAGTTCTGAAAACGATTCCGATTAGATTTAGCTTTTTGACCTTTTAAGTAATTTAACTTGCTCCGTGTAATATGTATGCTCAGTTGTGCCAATTCTGGCACAGAGTGTAACTGCTAATACTTCTGTTTTCCAGGCAGTGAGGTTAGCAGTGGTGTGTAAGGACGGGCAGCTTCACCTCTTTGAGCACTTTCTCAATGGGTGAGTGTGTTTGCTCACTCTACAGCCATTCCTTAAAGTAAAGGAACTGATAAGGTCCTGTACCTTCTCCCAGTGCCCTTTACCAGCCCAGCATGTTCTTGGTCTTCATGATTTTGTTTTTGGTTGCTGAAACGGGAAAGTAAATAATGTCTTTCTAAAAATGGTCTATCAATTTCATAGTTCCTAAAATTGTAAATGGAAATATTTGGGAACTGGCACGTTTAATCTCCAGAAACAACTGTTTGTGCCCAAAGCCATGTTGCATTGAAGGCTTTTTAACTCTATGAAGAGTGCCATGGATTTTCACTCTGTCTTTCAACCCCATTCCAGTGTGTCTATCAGCAGCCCTTCTGTTGGACTGTGTTTTTAAAAGGGCTCTTTTTACAAACGACATTGTCACAAAGCAGCTTTACAGAAAGTCCCGGTCTGGTTACCCAAGCCTGTAGTGACAGTGGCAAGGAATCTCAAGGCAGACACCTTGAGAGGAACCAGACCCAAAAGAGGGGACCCATCATGCTCTGGTTGATACCAGATGGCAACAAAACAATAACACACCTTTAGCATGAACAAAGGAGAATGCAGTGTTTCATGATTAATAAGATACATTGACTGTAGCAGGAAAAAAAGCAGATGGTCGCTGGACAGTATTGAGATTTAGAAGGCTGCAATGATTTTAATGACAACCATTCTGTTGCTCTTTGTTTCCTTGCAGGCCATGCAAAAAGCCCTTGTCTCCAGTGTGTTCGGTGCAAGTGTCGGGTGTTGGAGGAAAAGGGGAAGGTGACACGCCTCTACCTGTGCCCCTACTGGCTGCATCTCTTTGTGCAGACAAACAGAACCTTGTTCTAGCCTATGGTAACCACTTGCAGCCTGTCGTAGAGAAAATGGTGAGTGGCTTTCTGGCAAACTGTTAAGATCTGCAGCATAGAAGGGGTTTTGGTAATTTGGCAGTCAGGAATGAAAACTTGGGTGATTCGAATAAGATGTACAGTTTCAGCAGCTTAACCTTTGTTTGTCCATCAGCAGCAGGTTCACATTAGAACAATTGTGGACGTTAATACCGCCTTGTGATTCCTTAGAGCTCTTATTTGCAGTGTAAGAAACGATGTAAGATGTGAGTTGAATGGAAGATTTTCAAGGCAACTAGCACTTAAAGAAGAAGGCATGAATTGCACAGTTAGTACAGACCTTTGGGATTCTTTTAAACATGTACCAGTTTCTTCATCTGTGGTTACTTATTATGGGCAGTTGTACATTGCTTATCAGCTGGTCTCTTTCGGAGCTGGGTTAGGCACTAGTCTAGACCAAATAGGACTTGTAATGGTGAAACTGTGCCTACTGGTTGTTGATTTGACCCATTTTGCAGTGCATGTTTGTTTCTTCAAAGACAGATGAGTAGCGTTAGTATTAGCATTATCGGTTTTGTTGTAATGTATTTTATTGGTGTGGTCACGAGTGACTGGTAGGGTGAGGCTGCCACACACAATTCCGGGAGACACTCCAGTCGGGACCTATTGAACTCCAGGCTCCTTATAACCTGTAATACTTTTCATTGGAACCAGTACATTTCAGGGTTCAGGACATGCCTTCTAGTCACTCTCAACTAAACCATGTGCACTCTAGCTCAACTGTCCACCGTCTTCCCTCATGCCATCTTTCATACCCTGTAAGCCCCTCCCACTACTAGGAGCGTACCATCTTCGGGGTTACATGAAAGAGCATGGGGCAGAATGTCAATTCACACAGTTCACCTGATCATTTACATCTATACTTCATTAGCATATGAGCGCAAACCTAGACATTCTCAAATTCTAGACAAAGATTGCTTCATGGATTGTAATGTTAACCAGATATTGAGTCTTTTTCTATGTCTATAGTGTGTAAAGTGAGTAACGGAAAGCTAACGCTGTCTGTCTGAATTTTTCAACAGCCCATAAATACAGCAGAGAGGCACATGTGCCTTGTCAGAGATTTGCATACCACGCTCTCGCTTTCTGTTGATGCTGCTGTGTCCAAGGTAATAAGCTTTTAAAGTTTTAAAATTTTGGTTATTTAGTTCAGTTATTTTTTTAGTTTATATTATTATTTTGTTGTTGTTGTTAATAATAATATTATTATTTTCAGGCGTATGAAATGTAAAGCTGCTTAGTGGATTGCTTTGAGGCACTTTGAGTTGTTTGACTGACTGGAATGTGTCCCACACAGGTGAAAACCCCTATTGTAAATGAACAGAAAAGCAAAGTTTTAATACCAGGACTTCCTGGGCATCAAGCACCAATCAGAGCGGTTCCCAGTAAATCAGAAAAGAGGAAGCAAGGGTCCAGTGCAACAGAGGTACGATCAGAGACCATCAACGTGCACACAGCTGTTGTGATATAACATTGATGTGGCTCTCTTTAACTCACCTCTTTGTCCTAATGTTCCCAATCTCTCTAGATGTCTATAGAGGAGCGGTTGGAGCAGATCGAATTAAGTGTATCGGGGGGTAAAGGTGGGGATAAGGGGGCTGCGTCCTCTCTACAGACAGACAGCTTTGCTGTGCTGTTGGTACAGGGCCTGGAGAGCAAGGATGCAAAAATCCTCAATGTGAGTATGCCTAAGTACGAAATGGGTATGGCCTCATGTTTCAGTGCAGGGGACCTAAAAGTAGGGTTTCATCAATGAACTGTGGCTCTAGACGTTACTAGTCGAGCCACTGTAAAGCATCTTACTCACCCAAACATGGTGATCCACAGAGTAACTGAAGGTTTGTTCTTAGGCTGCACAATGAGCATCGGATAGATTAAATAGCTGCTGAGGAAACCCCAATCTTAAAAACACTCCCCAATATTTCAGAGAAATTCTCAGCTTTTCTTAAAGGTTATACATAATCCTTTATGCGGTTCATTTACTGGAGTCTACCGTGGTGGTGATGGGAGTTCACGGTTGCGGTGTCTACTACACATTAGAGCCGTTTATTTACAAAGATCTAAAGATTCTATGGTGACTAAGTGAACCTGTGAGTCTCCTGGTTTTTATATGTAATGGTAATACATTGGTTTTATTTGTCTGACAGCGTCCTGCATGTACTTCTCTGTCCTAACCTGCATTAAAATTGATATTTTAGTCAAAAACATTCTCAACTCCTTCGTAAAAGGGTCTGACAGCAGCCAGTGTATTCATAACCAATTAACATAAATTTCTTTTAAGGGAGCTTTTTTCTTTTTCTTTTTTCACCACGACTGTGAGCAACAGAGTAAAAAGTTTGACATCAAACGAGTTAGTATCTCATCAGACTATTGTTGATGAGTCGGCTGTTATTTTTTTATTAATTATGCCGTTTTAAATACATCTAAGTACATGGATATTTTCAGATAATCAAACTTCGTGTACACAGGTATCTGCTGAGTTTAGCTTAAGACCACCTTCTAACGTGCCTGATAGTAATTAATTTGCAGTGTGTCAGAAGATCAGGTGTGCTAGATGTGCACCTGCAAATTCAGTTTCACTTTCAGTTCACGGAGATTCTGATAACCGAATGGTTTATTCTTAAATGTGTTAAATTGGATGGCATGTCTCATCCTCCTTTTTTTCCTGTTCCAGAAAATCTTTCAAACAAAGAAAGAAGCCTTGATAAAGAAAACGGTTGCCCGGTTACCCCCTCCAGCTGTCTTGCCCCTGGTGGAAGAGGTGAGACCAAAGCACACATTCCCTCGAAATGACAAGACTGTTTTATTATTATTATTTTTTTTTTAATAATAAACCATGTTTAAATCATTCTCCTCATAACGAACATTGTATTTGTTCTGTAGCTGTCAAGAAGACTGCAAGGAAATCCATTTGAGTAAGTAAACTCTGTGTATTTAAATGTTCTGTAATGTTCTTAAAGTTCTGTGATGAAGAAATGGTACGTAGTCCATAGAGGTGTTAACCTAATGTACGTGTTTCTGCAGGGCGCTCCTTATAGTCCAGTGGTTAAAGGCAGTTCTGACGCAGCACACGTCATACTTGTCATCGGTAAGCGTCGGTGTGTTTGTACACATGGGCTGCAGTTGTCTTGTCTGCCGGTGTCTTCTTTAATAATGATTTTCCTATTCTTTTGGTCAGCTGCCAGATCTGGTGTCCCAGTTAGGAATGCTCTACCACATGATTGAGAGCCGGGTGAAGTTGTACCATCAGTTGACGAGACTTCATGGCAAACTCTACCTGCTCATGACTCAGGTACTAGAACCAAAGCATCTCTCGTTGTTTGAATGCAGTGAAGGGGAGGGGACTAGGCTTCACACAGTTAGTTATATTATGATTGGGTAGGGAGGTCATATTCAAACAATACATCGCCCTCTGCTTTGAGTGTTATTTCAAACCCACTGGCCAGTGCTGCAGTGGTCTTCAGTCGTGTTTTAAATGATGAATATTTTGCTGTCTTGTTACCTGCTTTAATTCCTATAATGCTGGCTTTATACAGTAACATTGGCTATATTATTGGCAAAGCTACGGATGCTACAGTCTTTCCATGCCAGTAGTGTTATAGTAAACAGTTTCATCACTGAAAACTTTATTCTCTGTGGTTGGTGTGGCTCAACGGTTAACACCACTACCCACCAGAGAGCTACCACCACATGTGGGAGACTGGTTCGAATCCCAGTCTAGGTAGCAAATGCTAAGCTACGCCAATAAGAGTCCTTGGGCAAGACTCCGAACACCGCACTGGCCTACCTGTAATTCAAATACGCTTGTAAGTTGCTCTGGATAAGAGCGTCAGCTGAATGTATGTGCTCTCTCCACTAGGTGGCAGCAAACAACAGTGCACCCAAAGCTGGCGAGCTGGACCACACGGCCAAGCTTGTGTATGAGGAAGGTAAGAATGGATCACTTTGTTTATGCCCCGCTTGTTAAAAGGGCTGTCACAGCCCGTTAGTATTGTAGGACCTTTCTGCCTCCTGGCCTGTCTAGTAGCTTCAGTGGAAAATCAGCAGTTACTTCAAACTAGGGGCCCATTTCATAGAACATCGAATCTCCAACTTGTACAGGAGACCTGGGGAGGGGCAGCTTAAAACATGTGACTAAATTTTATTTATTTATTTATTTTAAAAATGTTAAAAATTTATATTTTAAAATTAAATAAAACAGACATAATAAGTAAACACTGCCAGAGGCTCATAACATCTCTCCAGTGCGTGCAGTCTGTATAAGGTAACTAGGCTGCAAAAGCAGACCGTTTTGAATGTGATGTCATGAGAACCAGCCAAGTTTGAGCTCCATGAGTGCCTTTCGAATGAGTTGCATCTTAGTCAACCAATCAGAACAGAGATAATTTGCATATCAGTCTTTATGGCACAGCAGGAAGTAGAAAAGTGATAATGATTTTTAGTATTTAGTATTAAAAGATTAACTTGCATGTATTTATTGGGCCATTTGTTTTTCCTTGTTCATCATTAAATCTTAAAGAATCTATATGGTTTGTATTTTATAATTATCTTTGGAACTAAAATAGAGAGATGGTGTTTCAACTTGGACTTCAGTCAGAACAGAGTTGGTTTGTATATAAATCTAGAACAGATAAATTGGGTATAAAGAGAAGTTGGAAAAATTAGTGTTTTTTAGATTTTTTTTTTGGAAGGCATACAAATGGACCACAAGATGGCAAAATACAAGAATACTGTTGGATTGGCCCTTTAAGTTCAGTTAGTTAGATCTTGGGGTCTTGAGGAATCCCCTTTAATGTCTTGTTGGTCTTGTTGGCCTTGTTTCGCAGATTCTTCAGATGAAGATGACGACTCCGGAGCTGAAGGACTCCATGAGGATGACTCTGATGTAAGCATTTAACTGTCGCAACTCAAAACTCCAAAGCTTTGGGCAGTCGCTTAGAAATGTCCATGTTACATAGTAACTCACTACTGTGTGCTTCCTCTGACAGGGCTGGGAGGAAGCGGACGAGGAAAAGGAAGGGGCGATGGATGTGACAGAAGATGGAGAAAATCACACAGACAAGGAGGAGGATGAAATGAAAGATGAGTCCAAAGTGAACGGAGATTCGGACTTGGACGCTGAAAGCGAAGAAGAGTGAAAACGAATGAAAAAAGGAAATTAACAAACGAAAAAAGGATCCGGGAAGATTTATATATTTCATTTTATTTTTCTTGTTTTCATTTTATTGTAAAAAGAAAAGCAAAAAAAAAATCAAGAAAGGTTGTTTTATAGAGTTCCACCAGCCGCTGTCTCCTGGACTAAGGGTGGCCGTTTTCCCCAGGATGGCCACCAGGGCGGCGAAACCGACAGCTTGACCAGGCTGAGAACTGCACACCAGAAATGCGCATCTGAACTCCTTTCGCTTGTTCTGTTGACCTCAAACTGCCTCCTTTTTTTTTTATTTTTTTTTGTTTGTGTTTAGTTTTTGCCCCGGTGTTGTGGTATCTGTACCACGCCTTCCTTTAACGTGTGGCAGGAGTGTTAGTCAGGGCTCAGGTTGTATATTGTATCCATATACAATATGTGTATCTGTTCAGTACAGCGTGTTTAATGAGTCTCACAGCTTTATGACGAAATGTCCAAATTGCCAAGAAATACTGGGAATTAAAGACTCAATCAGTATTTGTCTTTTTTTTTTCTTTTTTTTATTCCAACCTCCATACCCTGCCCCCAACACCCCCACCCCCTTTATCTTGAACCCGCACAAAGCTAACAGGTTACCTCTGCTTGGTTCGATATGTTAATAACTCAAGTTGGATTCCCATGAATTATCAATATGCTTGATAGATTAAGTGACTCAGTCTGAATCATCATTGCCATTTCATTGAGAATTGCCTAGATTACAGACTTAAGGTCTCAATAAGAAATCCCTCAATTCCAAAACTGTACTGAAGCGACCTTAACTCCTATCAGGAGTTACACTGGGTCCAGGAATCCAGTCTTGTTTGTTCCACATTGAGCAAATTTTCCCAATCTGTCCATACAGTCCTTAAAATGTGCCTTTGTGTTTCTATGTCACCTTCCATCGTCTTTTCCGTTCTCCCCCCACCTCCCCCGCTTTCTCTCCGTGTCTGCTTGCAGTGTTGGAAGGGGAGTTTGTGTCCCCCTCCTTTAATGACCGCTAGATGGCAAGCTTAAGAGTGGAAGACAATGTGAACGTTGCTCAATTAGTTGAATCAAGAATATTCGAGTTTATCCATACGCCTCTCAGAGGCTCGAGAGGTGCTTGTTGATGCTCCAAAAAAAGTGGTTGCTCCAAAACAGTTTGTCAACCATAACCTTTTTCATGCAAACAATATATCCACGACTGTTGTACAGTTTCAACTAAATAAATTTTTTTTTGGTTCAGATGTTGTGCGTGGATTCTCTTGGTCATGTCGTTCTCAGCAGCCTGTGGGCAGTGCGCTTTTGGGTAAAGGGATATCGGTTATTATTCCTTTCTGTACTTTAGCATAGTTCCATCATGACCTTTTGGATTGTTTGTGAAAGGGTCTACATGTAGACTCTACAGGTTTTGCTTCTGTGTAGTGGTGGTAATGGGAAGCAGGGCTTGTAGACCAGGGTCAGTTTTATTTACCATGACGAAACATTTCCTTCTGTATGTTACTGAATCAGAGTGAAAAATTAAATGCCTGAAATTTATATCTATAATGCTTAAATTCCAGTTCTCATACTTTAGGGTTTATTTCACATGACCATTTTCCAGTGCAATGGGCTTTTGTTACTGTGCCTTTAAGGCTGAACTAATATAGAGGAGCTCTGCTGGAACTGGGGCAGCACGCAGTGGCGAGTGCTGTCGCCTCACAGCAAGAAGGGTCTGGGGTCTATTCCAGGCTGAGGCATCCGGGGTTCTTCTGTATGGAGGGTGCATGTTCTCCCAGTGTCGGTATGGGTTTCCTCAAGGTGCTTTCTTCCCCCACTCTGAAAACATGCAGTCGGATGAAGTGGAGATGCTACATTACCTCGAGGTGTGGGAGTGTCTGTTTGATTGCCTGTACAGGGTGTCCTGGAACCAAAAAGAATAGTATGAGTGTGTGTGTCAGTTGTTGAGGAAAAAGAAGGCAGCAATGGCGCCACCCAGTGGTCCACTGAAGAAGCTCCTCTGTCTCATCACCAGTGATATTTCCACCACAAAGTTTGGAACCGGAAAAGTTCAGTCCCAGCTGGAACCAACAAGTACAAACCATGACAACATCTGTGGGTGTGTCAGTTGTTAACAGCTCACACTGCAGTAATCCATACCCGCCGCCATCACGTGACCACTGTATGCTACCGCTGTGCAGTGCCCTCTGCTGACGATGTAGCTTTTGATGTTCCTTGGTAGGAATAATAATCGATGCAGACACAGCCTGGTTCCCTGAATACCACTAAGGTTCTATAAAGCCTAAAGGGTCAGATCAAGAACCAGGGTTCTCTTACATCAAAAGGCATATAAGACTCTCATAACTCTGCTCAGTACCGCCAGCCTGACTCCTCAGTCTACTCCATAGGTAACCCAGGGCCTAAATACACATAACCCAGTTTCTGAATAAGTCAGGACAGACTGATGTGCATCACTCTCAGCTCTTCTGTTAACGGTGCTCTCTAAGCGCTTGAGGACCGTGGAGACGAAAATGAAATGTCTCCCATTCAGCTTGATATCAGATTTCAGCTGCTCCAGAGTCAGGGGTCTCCTTTGTCCTGTTTGTCCTTCTGAGATGGACCAATTGCTTTCAGTGGGTGAACTGCTGTGCGGTCAGTTTAGCACCCGGACTCTTTTACTACTGAGCCATGCACCTGCAGAATGTGTTTGATCATCCTGCTGAAATAAACAAGACCTTCCCTGAAAAGGACGTGGTCTTGACGCGGCACATGTCGCTCCAAAGCCCACATATACTGTGCAGCAGTAACGGACATGCAGGTCACCCATGCAGTGTGCACTAATCGCGGATGCTGGCCTTAGAACTGTGAGCTGATAAGCTGGTTCCTCTCCTTCTTAGGCCCGAGGACATGATACCCAGGTTTTGGTTGATCGGACCACAGGACGTTTTTTTCACAAAACACTCCTAACAGTCCATGTCCAGGCCCAAAGAAGGCAGCGGCGGTGCTGCTGGATCTGTTTATATCTGGCTTCTTTTTTGCATGGTGGAGTTTTAGCTTGTGTTTGTGGAACAGTGATGGACTGTGTTTACAGACGATGGTGTTGGGAAGGGTTCCTGATCCCATGCAGTGATCTCCACTACAAATTCGTGTCGGAGGGTCAAAATTACGACCGTCCAGTACCGGCTCTGGTCCTTGTCCCTTGCTTACAGAGGTTCTCCAAATTTGCTGAAACCGTTAATGGTATTAGAAGTGCAGTATGATCGTCTCCAGGAGCTTCAGGCTTTTCTTTTTCAACTGCTTCTGGTGCAGTCTTTCACAGCGTGGTGGCACATCCCCATCTTTGTTTCTGAAAGACTCCGCCTCCCTGGAAGGCTCTCTTATACCCAGCCATGTGACTGATCTGCCTGATTAACCAAATTAGGTGTGAGATGTTTCACCAGGTGTCTGTTGTTGCTTCCGTCCTGATTTTGGAAACATGTTGATTGTGTTCTTAATTGCATTGTAAACAGCAGCCCAACTTAAAACTGGGTTGTACACTGCCAGGGCTGACTAGCAGGCGGATCCTACTGAAACCCTTTTATTGGAAAAATAAATTTATAGCCATATTTTCCATAATTCTGACTTATCTTTCCGTAATATTGACCCAGAATCTAGAATAAGTGTGATTTATTATCTTATTTTATAATACTTATAAGATTTGAATTACTAGAAATTGTTCATACGTACTTATTATATCAAACATCATAATTATGAGGTTAGAAGTCAGAATAATAACCGAGATCCTAAGTCATAATAATATATCCATATTATAAGAAGTCATATTTATTTGAAAAAAATGTTTTACATTTGCCTCTAAACCATTTTTATGGTGCAGTGTTATGAATTATTATTGTTATTATTATTATTATTATTATTATTATTATTATTATTAATAATAATAATAATAATAATAATAATAACAATAATAATAATAATCATCTGTATTATTATTATTATTAATATTTATTAATATGTTTAATTATTATTGTTATTAATAATAATGAATAACAATAATAATAATAATAATAATAATAATAATAATAATAATAATAATAATAACAATTATTATTATTATTATTATTACTATTATTATTATTATTAATACATAATAATAATACATTTTATTTTGACCCCTTTATTATTCAGTAGAGCTTAATTGTATATCCTAATTATTTTGCCATTTATCTTTTTTTTGTCCATTTGTATTTTTAGTCTTTCTTTTTTTAAATCTTTTCCAGATTAAAACCATTTTTATTTTATTTAATTTTCAATCCCTTAAAATGTAAATGCTTTAGATATGGTCACTCTGAATTTATTTCCGAATGTAAATAAATACTGGTTGGTTCTTTGATCGATTTTTATGACTTACTATTTGCCTATATACATCTGTCCTATGGAAATGGACCTCCACAGGATCCACACGGACACCAGATCGAGCAAAACCTCAGAGGAGCGCCGGGATAAGCTTCACTCGCCTGTTCATTCTGAGGTAAATGCCCTACATGGCCTCTAGGTGGCGCCCAGGTGTTGTGGGATCAGTGAAAGACAGTCGTCGTGGCGGAGCTGATCTCAGATCAGATCTCCGCGGTCCACAGCGGTGTTCGAGGGGCGTCAGCGATTAGGCAGACTGATCTCACATCAGCGGCCACACAGTGCGCTTTCTGCACTCCTATTCCGGCAAACCCCGCCCCCTGGCCTCCAGCGTGTGGGCGGGGCTTGACGGAATACGGGTGGGAAAAGAAGGAAGTATGCAACTGCTCTTCACCTCAAACTCGCGTCCGTAGCCGAGCGGAAAACAAAAGTCTGACAAGTTCCCTCCGTACACGAAGCTCCTCAGCGTCCTTTACCGTCTTCACTAGTAAGTATTCTCGGATTATTCCATATTAATGCAGGATTATAGAGAGGAAGGCTAATCGCCAAAGTTGAGAAGAAGTTTAGAAGAATTCGCTCTTGTAATGCTAAAGAAATTGGGAGCTCCACTGAGCACTCTGTAGTTCTACAGCTCCAGACTGTAGTCCATCTGTTTCTCTGTATACTGTATTACCCTGTTCTTCAATGGTCAGGACCCCCACAGGACCACCACAGAGCAGGTATTATGTGGGTGGGGGATCATTCTCAGCACTGCAGTGACACTGACGTGGTGGTGGTGTGTTAGTGTGTGTGGTGCTGGTGTGAGTGGATCAGACACAGCAGTGCTGCTGGAGTGTTTAGATACTGTGTCCACTCACTGTCCACTCTATTAGACACTCCTACCTTGCCGGTCCACCTTGTAGATGTACAGTCAGAGACGATAGCTCATCTGCTGCTGCACAGTGCAGTGTTGGTCATCCTCTAGTTCTTCATCAGTGGTCACAGGACGCTGCCCACAGGACGCTGCCCACAGGACGCTGCCCACAGGACGCTGCCCACAGGACGCTGTTGGCTGGATAGTTTTGCTTGGTGGACAATTCTCAGTTCACACCACCACCACATCAGTGTCACTGCAGTTCTGAGAATGATCCACCACCCACATAATACCTGCTCTGTGGTGGTCCTGTTGGGGTCCTGACCATTGAAAATGTTCCCAGCTATTTGGTGGGTTTCGTGCTAGCTGGCTGCTAACTCACTCGCTCTACAGCAGCGCTGACGCTAGTTTAATGGCTGTGTAAATGGTTTAACAGTCCTCCTCTTTCAAGGCTCTTTCAATATGTTATATGGCCTTAACTGAGATCTTACACATCCCGTCTTTCATCTTCAGTTTCAGAAATTAATAACAGTTTCTACAAATCGAGCAAGCTTTCAGATTTTCAGAATAGGCTGCAACATAGTTCCTTTCATTTTGTTGTTCTGTGTCCTTAATAAACAGCTTAACATTATAATGAGCTTATTTTCGGTTGGTTCTGTCACATACAAGGCTTCCGGGAGGTTCATTATGGGGTCCCTGGCCCCTAGGAGCCCTAGGAGCCTCTGTATTCCACATCTTGAACTACAGTCTGTAGTTATAGAACTATATGGTGTTCCTATATGGTCAGTGGAGCTGATGAAATGAACATTGAGTGTAGAAGAGATGGACAGTGAGGAATAGCGACGTCTGTCAGATTTATGAATTATGCTTGAAGTGTTTGCGGAGTGGTTATGTGTTTAGTTGCGCATGCCCACTTATCAGTTAATGGAACAGGATAAAACTGGTTTGGGGAATGCTGTTCTTATCTCTCTCTCTCTCTCTCTCTCTCTCTCTCTCTCTCTCTCTCTCTCTCTCTCTCTCTCTCTCCCTTCTACCTCTCTTTACCCTCAGACCCGCAGGTCTCCTCATGTCGATGCACCGTAGCTACCGTGTTCTCTAAAAGAACCAGGCCTCTTCCCAGCGGCTGCATCGTCTACATCGTCTCCCAAAGAGCTCAGCATCCCTTGGTGCCATGAACTGGGCCTTCCTCCAGGGCCTCCTGAGTGGGGTCAACAAGTACTCCACAGCTTTCGGCCGTGTTTGGCTCTCGGTCGTCTTCCTCTTCCGGGTCATGGTGTTCGTGGTGGCCGCTGAGAAGGTGTGGGGGGACGAGCAGAAAGACTTTGCATGCAACACGGCCCAGCCAGGCTGCCACAACGTCTGCTATGACTTCTTCTTCCCTGTGTCCCATGTGCGCCTCTGGGCCCTGCAGCTGATCTTTGTCACCTGCCCTTCGCTTATGGTGGTGCTTCATGTGGCGTATCGCGAGGAACGGGAGCGCAAGCACCGGCTGAAGAACGGCGAAGGCTGTAAGCGGCTCTACCAGAACACGGGCAAGAAGCGAGGAGGCCTTTGGTGGACCTATGTACTCTCGCTGCTCTTCAAGATGGGCGTAGACGCAACTTTCATCTACCTGCTCTACTACTTGTATGAGGGGTACAACTTCCCATCCTTGGTGAAGTGCAGCCAGGAGCCCTGTCCCAACACAGTGGACTGCTTCATCTCGCGGCCGACCGAGAAGAGGATCTTCACACTCTTCATGGTGATCACCAGCCTGGTGTGTATTCTCCTGTCCTTATTCGAGATCCTGTACCTGATGGGCAAGCGCTGCTGCGAGTGCATCTCAAGGTTACAAGGCTCCAGGCAAGTGACCCGCGCCACGTCCATCCAGAACACCAACAGCCTGCTAGAAAGCAACACCAAACGTTTGATAAGCAAAGGCGAGCCCGTTCCACAATACATGGTGACGGTTGCATTGTGAGCAGAAGGGGCACCAAAGCACAAGAGACTCAAGAGTCACAGGATCCAACTGGATAACGACAGTTAGGGTGTTGTTACCCTCAGGGTATTATTGGGTTATTAAATGAGAGACTCAAGAGAGACCACCAGGAGGGTCTTAAAAGGGATCCTATTAGAACCACTCAAGAAACTCAAGACTGTACATTGGTCCCGAGTGGCTTATGCCCTAAGAGACTAAGAAAGTGTTTAACCCCGAGCCTGGGGAAGGACTGAACACATATGACGTTCCAAGAAAGACTTGTTTTTCACAGCTTAGGAACTTGGCCTCAGGTTGTTCTGTCTTCATACCAGGTAACCGCTGGAGACTGGCTCAACAAAAACTCTTGGGGAAAATGTTTTCTTCACACAAACACAGAAAGGGGTGGAGCACCTTCACGAGATGCCTAGAACAAGTTCTCTCAAGCCTTCCCTTTGCTTTTCATCCACACATTTGGGCCTGTTTCCGGCTCTGAATCAAAGCGGAAAAGCAAAAGCAAGCAAGGCAGCGTCTGTTCAAAAGGCAAAGTCATCCATCTATAACTCTCAAGTCAGAGAATATTGTGCAAATAGTAAAACCATGTATCAGCCCCACACCCAAGCACAGGTTGGGACAGATCAGACAATGCTGCTGTCGAGGTCAGCCCAGGAAAAGACAGGCTTTGTTGTTTGCCTTTACAAAAGGTGGTGGTGGTGGAGGTGGAGGTGGCCCAACAAGCAGAGAATTTGGCTCCTGGAGTTGATACGTAACCAACGCACGACACTTTCTGACACTGTAGTCAAACTACGCAAGAAATGCATTCCTTATCGTGTTGAAATGAGACACTTGAGAAACAGCCAGATCAGACAACACAGTGGACTCACAGGGTGACCAGTGCCTTAGCTCTGAAAGTGCCTAAATCTCAATCATCTAGTTTACACTTGGTCACTTTATGTGTCCTGAGTTTTAGTAAAGGCCGAGCCACATAAACGCACCCAAGACGTGTTTAAAACTTTGCTCCACCGAAATGTGATCACCCACACCACACAGGAAGTCTCAGACCTCTTCAAGAGGTGGTCAAAACACTTCTTGAGGTGGTCAGAGACACATATGAGCCGCATAACACTGTAAATGCATCTGTTTCTCCAAAACCCCACCTGCTACGTACAAATCAGTCGTGGGCTGGAGGTCAGGGAACGAGCCTTGTAACCGGAGGGTTGCTGTTCGATTCCTTAAACCGACATTAACAACTGAAGTGCTTTTGAGTAAGGCACTTAACCCCCAAATGCTCCATGGGCACCGTGTGTAGGGGTGCCCACTGCTCCGCGCAAGTGTGCTCACTGCCCCCTAGTGTTCACTAGTGTGTGTATGCGGGTGTTTCACTTTAAATGCGAAAGACAAATTCCTCTGCGTGAAAATCACAAATGGCCCTAGACTCTCTGCTCAGGGAATGATTGGCCTCGCCTAATTCAAAACCCCTCCCAGTACCACCGAAACCCAACCAAAACTGGGCATGGGACACATAGGTTTGGGAACAAGACGACACTAAATGCTTAATAGCTCTATGGACAAACACTACTATGTAAAACAAACTGCAGACGATAAAGACTGAACAAATAAACAACTGACAACCGGTTGCCATGTAGTAAACGGATTTGTGTATTCCATCCCAATTCCACCGGAGATGCATTGTGGCTAAAATCTTATCAGCATATAATCCTTATACTGAACGAAGTGACCAGGTGTGCCCAAGGTCTGTTTCTTATTCAGGTGAATGGGGATACTGTGTTCCTGCTATGATGGGACATGAGGAACCGACGGTCAGGAATCAGCTGTAGCTACGCTTTACAAGGAGAGGACAAATCATTCGAAAGAATACAGTTCCAATGAACACATAAACAAGATATATATAGGACTGTGTGAAGTCAGAGATCAGCGTTTCCAACTAAAACAGTCATTAAGTAATTCATTTTTAGCATCACAAAGTCTCAACAACTAAACATAGTATCAGTTAGTGTTTAGTATTCCCGCACGTCCTCCTGGACTTCATTGCGGCTCGTATTCCTGTTAGGAGACCTCCGAGGTTTTTACTGGGTAATGTTGAGGTTCTGGGCTCTGTAGTGGTCAGATCCTTTGTTTGATGTGTCTGAACTCTCCTTTTCTCAGTGAGGAGCTTCTTGAACATCTACACCTCCTTTCAGACCCCCGTAGCATCAAAGTGGCTTCTCACAGTGGAGGGTTGGACAGAAACATCTATGGATGTTCTCAGATCTGAAGCAAGAGTGGAGCTTAATGTTCTCCTCTCTTTGTCTTATTTATCAGGTGTGGACAGGGTTGGTGGGTCTACCAGGTCTTCCAGGTGGTTGTTAGGAGCCCTGTTTTTCTTTTTCCTTATGCAAGTGGAGTATCTTGTATCTAATCTCCTAAATATCTCTGAGTAACTAATGTAACGGTCGTCTGCTGGTCTCTGACTTTTGCACAGTACTGTATATGATTTAACCCTACTGTAATCTATGCACTCAGTTCGTTTGCACTAGTTATGGAATCAGAAGCCTTTGGATGTGACAAGCCTGGAAATGAAAGGGGTTACACGTCCACACAGTATAAACTGTAGTCTGCTTTGAGTCTTTGGCTGCCAACTGGAATCTACATTCAACCAAAACCACAGCTCATGATTCCTAACCCAGTGCAGGGAAAAGGCCTGATGAGTCATCCCATCTCTGGATGGACTTTTCTTTTGGGAAAAGAAACAAACTTTATTGGTCACGCATCCGTTGCGCTCAGTGACTCATTTCTGTGTTACAAAATAGCAGCAAACATGTTTAAGACGGATTGCAGCAGAACACCCACCCAGCTGCTCGTTGTGAAGCATCCATATCATCGCTGTCCAAAGAAAAACAGGTATCTCCAAAATGGCAACTTTACAGGAGAGGCCAAAAACCTCTTTTAATTTGAATGGAAGTCAATGGAACCAGGCGTCTTTCCAAGACGTTTTTGGGTCATTTCTATTGGTCCATTCTTTATGAAATCTCTACACAGTGTAAAGAGCAGCTCATGTGATCAAATGAGGCACAAAAGTAAAAATCAACAAAAATGGAGATACATGTTTTTCTTTGGACAGCGACGATCTGTTGTTTGACAATTTCATTACTTTTCAGCATTCCGAGGATTGTTTAAGAGGCTTAAAGGGAAATTCCACAGATTTCTGACATTTAGTGTTTTCAAGTTGTAGAGCGGAATGCTCCATTCCAGAGAAACCTTGAGGTCTAACTTGTTCACAGTGGAGTTGATGGGAACCAGACGTCTGAGGACTTTGATGCTTCTGAAAGCTCCCATAGAAGGCTCTGAACACGGAAGCGTGTGCACAAATTTGACAGCAGCTTTAAGAAACAGGTCTTACAGTGGTGGAGAAGGGCAAAACCAATGATCTCAGAAACCAAAATGAAACCCATGCAAAAATAAAAACTCATTTACAGGACGTGAAACACTTACCAGTACCGAAACACTTTTACGAACTCTGATGGAAAAAGGTTGGCCTAACACACAGGAAGTGCTAGCTGACCAAAACGCATGCCACAAAATGGACAAATCATGCTTTAGCGTGTCACCATCCCAAACTCCACCCACTCTACCACTGCCAAACAGTTTGATTGACAAGGGTCTGCAACAAGCACTTCCTGCGGGTTAGACCCGCCCCTTTCCTTCAGAATTCGGAGTTTGTTTCAGTCCTGGTAAAAGTGGTTTTGTATTTTTGTAATTTTGTTTTCTGAAATATCGTTTTTTTAATCCTTAAATTGTTAAATTGTAAAATTCTTAAATTGTATCCTTTAAACCTAAAATAGTTTTTGCCTTTGTAAGTTTTCTTGAATTTAGTTTTTTTTTTTCGTTTGTAAATTATTATTTTTTTTTGTAATTTTGTTTTCTGTAATGTCCGTTTGTTTTACACTTCACAGTCCTGGCCTAAAACACCTTCATGGTGGGTGACATAAAAGAGTCCCTTTATAATTTTATTACGTTTATTGTTTTATTTATTTATTAGCATCTTATTAATAAATGTATTATTTATTTTCATGTTTAGATTTTTTTATACAGATAACATGTTCAGGGAAATGTCAGCTTTTAATGACCAGTTTAATGTAAAGATTGATGACGGCGGTGGGTCATTTTGTATTGTGTTTAAACCGCCTGACTGCTTCAGTCATTAGACTCTTCCAGTGCTACCGTTAGCATTAGCTAACCTATCCACAACCTATCCAGTAATTGGATCCAAAACTTGGAATGTATTGACTTATTACAGTATCACAGTGTATCTTATCACCAGGCTCTTGCTGATGCACGGCCCTAGCCAGGTTTGGCTTGCACATTGTGATGTCTGGTTCCCATCACCTACCAGCAAATTTCTCTACAGTTAATCTGCTGAAATTCTGACCAGGTTCTGTTTGGCCCTCAGGTTCTTGTTTAGTTTGGTTGCTAGTTCATGTACACTTTATTTCTCTTATATAACTTTTCACACATGTATTTGTTTAAACCTTGTTATTTACTTTCGAGAGCTACTCCACTGCCAGCGCCTGGTCTCGGCGCGTGCACTTTGTGTAGGAATCCTCGACGTGGAACTCATTTCAGCTGGGAACAGTTCTGGGCAGGTTTGAGCAGTTTTGATGAACACAGTGGAGTGTTCAGGGAATGCAGATTTTCCGCACCTTCTAGGAGACGTCATTTTCTCGGTGCCCTGCAGCATTGTCCTGCGGCGGCCCCAGTCATGGACGTTTGGAGTCTTCGTGTGTATTTTGTTTTTGTCTTTTTTTTTTTTTTATGAGCTCAATGGTCTCCAGACTGGCAGCTGCCCAGACCTGCTCTCCGACCCAGTCCTAAAGAGCGAGAGGCGAGCATGTTTGGGTTTTCACTCATAAACACGCATCCTCTGAATGTAAACCGCTCTCGTCCTGGATTTTCGCTGTTTGGCCTCCATCTTTCCAGCATTCCTTCCTGCTTACCCTGTGCATCTTGTACTGTTTACAGTTTCACATGCATTAAAGTCAGTTTTGTATTTTCTTAACAGTGTCTGTCGTACTGGAATGGAGGAGGTGGTGATGCAATCCCAGTGTCTTCATAACCTGTAATATACTTTAAAGAGCCTGTATCCTATATTTGTATAGTTACTGTTCACTGGCATACTAAAAGTCATGGGATAGCAGTATGTAAATTGAGCATGAAGTGGTGCTACCTCAGGGGGCAAGCTGTGAGGTTGGACTCTGACCAGCAAGGCCATTTTTAATTTTCCATTACAGTTTGTTGAGCTTTATACACTGAAAACCGTCTTAATTAGTTTTTTTCCCATAGCTACTGTATCCTTAAGACTGATATATGCAAATTAGCTCTGTTCTGAGTGGCTGCCGTGTATAGTGCCTCATTCAGAACCTCATTCAGTCTTGGCTGAAACACTCCTTAAAACTTCACTACGAATGGGCGGAGCTAACCTGCTGTAGGCTGACGGTAGGCTTTGTTTTCTGTGACATCACAAAATCATAGATGGACTGAGGAGTGGTTAGACCTCCACATGGAACTATTTCTAAAGTTCTGATTGGTTAATGTGGAGCGGTCTGTTCCAGAAGAATTTTGAGAATCGGAATCGACAGTGGTGCAGATGCCCACCTCTGAGGCTTTGTTCAGACTGCCAGCCCAGATCGGACTTTTGCCATATCCAGAGTATATCCAGATTGACTTTTGCTATACTGGACTGCAGAGCAGATCCAAAACCGAATCTAGCGTGGTTTGAAATGCGAAAGCTGGGATTCAAAAAGAACAGCAAAGATTCACGATCTGCAGAGTTCCTGATGTCTACACTGTAATCCATGGAGATCGGAGGGTCATGTCACTCAAAATCAGTCTGATCACTGTCAAATAACAGCACTGAGCATCTCTTCTCCTGGAAGAAGTTATGAATACACTGCCTTGCTTTATGATCATTTGGAGGTCAACTGTTTATAGCACATTCATGGCAGGCTTTATTTTTGTCAGGATTTGCTATTTGTACACCGAATGTTCAGCAGCCGGAATTATTTGGCCAAAAATAGCAAAAGAAAAAACCCCAAAACAAAAACAAACAAACACTTAAACACTTTTTTTTGTAGATGTAATTCAGAGCGAAACTTTTTGCCCACTGCTCGAGGCCAGTACCTACTTTAGCTTGTTGATTCTCCACTGGGAGTCACACCGGAACACGCTGATGATCCCCAGCTCTTACTAAATTTGAAGCATTCGAGTTAAATGGAACTCCAGACAGTAAAGAACAGAAAAGAGCCGCCAGCTTTAACAAGCATTACAACGTCAGACAGCGGCTTCCCAGCACGCACACGCGCTGTCTCTACCTGTCTCTACCTGTCTCTCTCTACCTGTCTCTACCTGTCTCTCTCTACCTGTCTCTACAGCACTCTCTCTACCTGTCTCTCTGTCTTGCCTGTTTTCTTGGTGTGTGTGCGTCCACCTTAAACACAAACATTTTACATGATAAAACTGCAGTCAGTGTGGAGTGAGGGGCTTTTTGTGGATGCAGCATGTCAGCTGGGATGTATTTAAGTCATACTGTGCTTTGTTGGTGTATGTGCTGGGATGGTGTTGATGTGTTTGCTGGGATGTTGTTGGTGTATCTGCTGGGATGTTGGTGGTGTATCTGCTGGGATGGTTTCGGTGTGCCTGCTGGGATGTTGGTGGTGTATCTGCTGGGATGTTGTTGGTGGTGTGTTTGCTGGGATGGTGTCAGTGTATCTGCTGGGATGTTGGTGGTGTATCTGCTGGGATGGTGTCGGTGTATCTGCTGGGATGGTGTCAGTGTATCTGCTGGGATGGTGTCAGTGTGTCTGTTGGGATGTTGGTGGTGTGTCTGCTGGGATGTTGGTGGTGTGTCTGCTGGGATGTTGGTGGTGTATCTGCTGGGATGTTGTTGGTGTATCTGCTGGGATGGTGTTGGTGTGTCTGCTGGGGTGTTGGTGGTGTGTCTGCTGGGATGTTGGTGGTGTATCTGCTGGGATGTTGGTGGTGTGTCTGCTGGGATGTTGGTGGTGTATCTGCTGGGATGTTGTTGGTGTATCTGCTGGGATGGTGTTGGTGTGTCTGCTGGGGTGTTGGTGGTGTGTCTGTTGGGATGTTGGTGGTGTGTCTGCTGGGGGTTATGTCTACGTATGACTTTCCTACTGTCCATGGTTTACTGTCATGACAGTTGGCGCTTGCAGAAGCTCAGGTTATATACATATATATATAAAGGCTGCCCTCTAGAAGCTGACGAGTCGAATCGTCACTCGGACACCCTTTGAGTCGACAGCAGTGACCTTTTTTGTTTGTTTTGTTTTTCGTAAAACTTACAAAAATGCACAAGAACTTTAGGAATGTAAAAAGACATGTTAATCATTATTAAAGGGGATAATAAATATATATGTAAGTTCTAGCTGGGCTGTGGCGTGTGCTTGCTAAAAAATTAAAGCCACTTGAAAGATGACGGGTCATATATATACAGCTCTGGAAAAATGTAATAGCCCACCTGTACCTGACCAGTGTCTCTAGGTGTACAGGTTCTGGGTTTGTGTTGGTTCTGTACACTACTGGAACTACTGTCTCCCAAACTCCAGATCAGATATTGTATTAGATCTGTTTATTTAGAAAATCACTAATGACCTCCAGAAGCCTGTTTTTAGAACCATGCTCGCTGTGCGTTTCACCCCAGCCACCGCTCGCCAGTCTCTCTGTAGGTCATCTGAGGTCATCTTACGGTGGGTAAGGGACAGTGGAATGAGGTGGCGCTCATCACGGTCAGTAGAGAGGGGGTTTGGCCCTCTGCCAGTCTGTAGCTGTGTTGTCCTGTGTGTTGGCTGCTGGACCTTGTTCTTATGAACCAGACGCTCACTGTATCTGCCAGTAAAGCTAGAACCCAACCTTCGGTTCCTCAGTAAGAACCGGCTGTGCATGTGGAGATGCTGATTTAAGAAGACACTGGAGTGGGCTCTGATTTATTTCCAGAGCTGAATATATATATATATATGTGTATATATATATATATATATATATATATATATATATATATATATATATATATATATATATACACACACACAGAACAGAATAGCTGCAATCAGGGGAGCCGACAGAAACTTGGTGGGTAGGTTGTTGACGTCATGAAACTTGCAAGTGTTGCTTGATGTGTTCATGTGCATCGTTGTGCATCAGGTGCATCGTTGACACAGGAACTGAAATCATATGACCATACCAGGCCCTTTACCATCCTACTGCTGGCAGTTTTGGATCCACATTTGTGGTGCTGGTTTATGGATTCTCTATAGGGCAGTTTCACTTATGAGCCCAGGTCGTGGAATGGAGGTTTGCAGGACTGTTACTTGTTACTGATGCGTCCCATACAGATCTGGGTTGGGGATGCCTGGACACACAAATGATCACCTGCAAACAACAGTGAGGACAGTCGTCTCAGAAGGATCTGACTGAATCTGAGTTGGAGCTAAGCTGCTGGAGGCCGAATAGGTGGCTTTGGGTAAACGAGTTGGCTCCTGTGATATCTGAGTTTCCCTATACAGAGTGCTGAGATCCAACGCTGCATCAAGAACATTGTCCCATCTCTCTCTAAGATCTCTAATAATAACAATCTACACACAGAACCGTGGACAACAGTGTACTTAACCCAAAGAGCCCAGTGACGTGTGTCACAGGCCCTTTAAAAGGCTGGGAAATTCCTCATACAGCTTTATCCTCCCTATGTGACCTATACCGAACATCCTGGATGCAGTCATGTGACAGCTGGCATACACGTGACCTCATTTAACTAAATGATGATGTAATCTGTTAGTGGACAAAACTAGTTCTAATGTTTTGATAATGTTTTTTATTACATAGAACCCATTCTCACCCCATATCTAGAACACAACAATAAAATACAAGTTACAAAATGGTTATTGAGACGTGTTTAATAGCTCAGAATTGTTTAATTTCATGTGAGAAGTTCTTTTGCGGGGGCTTTCACTGCTGTCTAAATGAAAACAAGTGTCTCCCAAGTGGTGACTTTACAGGAGAGTGTAGAAACCCAATTTAATTTCAATGAAAGTCAATGGAACCAGACGTATTTCCAAGCAGCGCTGAGCCATACTTGTTGGTCCAGTCATCATGAAATTTTCATACAGTGTAAACAGCGGCTCATGTGATTACATGGCCAGAATATACAGGTGTGCTTAAACACACCTGGTGGTTCAGCTCGTCTGTTCTTAGCCACGTTAACTTGGTGTATTAGAGCAGGGTAATGTGGCTCCCTCGCATCTATCCCGTGGGGTGGAGTTCTTCAGGTAAAGTTCACTGGGACCTACAGTAAGACTCACATATCTGTAATAACACAACAGCTCGGCTATCATAAATACTTCCTGCACTCACCGTCCAACCTTACTGGGGGACTTTTACTTTGTCGTCCACTTTATCAGCTGCGTCTACCTTATAGCTCTGACATACAGGCGCACAGTCACTGCTACGGCACAATTAGTGATACAAGCGTATTGAAATTATTAAATATATCAGCACATATATGCTGACCACATACTATGTTGGTGACCAGGGCATGTACTGCGGAGCTGGGACAAGTGAATTATAGAGGAGGTCCTAAATACGAGTCTCTCCTGGGATGAAAATCACCTGAACCGGGCAGTCTGGGGCAGTTCTGAAAAAAAAAGAAAAACAGAATTAATTAAATATAATTTACTGGAAATGAATAAAGACAGAAAAATGATGATATTGCGATTTGAATATATGTTTTTGGTTTATTTTCTGTTTCCGCTTTCAAGCCAGCGGACTCGCGCATGCGCAGTTTTACGGATTTCAAGCGCAAATCTGCCGTCCGAAGTTTTTTTTTATTTGTTTTGTTCCTTGTAAAGTATTTACACAAATATATACGACATGAATAAAATGAGGTAAGCTTCTTATAAGAGGTAGAAAGCCCGGGGTGCTGATGGGAGACCCTTTGTGGATAAAGACCTGTATTTATTGGGCCTTGTTTTAGTAATTCCTGTCAGCGGAGCTAACGATGCTAATAGGAATCCACAAAACAACATAAATCCGCAATAGCTAATATGAATGTGGTCAGCTTTAGCTAGCTAGCTATAATGCAACACAAGAAAACAGGATTTACACCAGATTATAATGTGTTTTCTTCACAAATAGCCAGTTAGCTGGTCACGCCATCTCAAAGTTAGTTAGTTCGTAGTTAGCTAGTCTGGGAGGAACTTCCGTAGCTAGCTAGCTAGTAGCTAAGACTAGCGAAACTGCTGTTTATTGGAGGCGGACCGAACTAATCCACCTGAAAATCAGGTTTAGGTAACTAGAGCGTGTTAAAACGTGTTTAATATCCGTATTACATTACTGACACTTTTCCTCTTTGTATATGACCACCAGAGCCAGTACCAGCTATCCCAACCTGGGGCGTGCCAATAACTGGTTTAGGTGGTTTCCCCTTGACTGTTCAGGCAATAGTATTGCATTCCTGGAGCCAAAATGGCCCTCAAGTATCCATATATCAGCTTTAGGTTTTAACCCCCTTCCCTTAGACAGAATTAGGGTGGAGTAGTGCTGATTGCTCCTCTGTTGGGAATGGTGCTCTGCTGAAGGTGACCTGTTTAGGCAGCACTACCTAAGAGGAGTAGCTGATCTGAGTACTAGTCTATCTAAGACTGCTTTGTGAGAGCAGCTACCCGTCCACTGACATGAGTAAAACAAATTAAGGCCCTGATCTGAGACTTTACAGGGCTGAGGTGACAGCCCTGATCACAAACCCTGGTTTGGTTAGGCCTTGGCGTGTGACCTTTAGTGTGGTGGTTGCGTAAGAAGCTGAGTAATAATTATCCTGCCTGTGCTAAAAGTTGAAGAGCAGGTTAAAACCGGAGACACGCTGCCAAGCTAGTTTTGCATAGGAACACATTGTTAACTCCTTGTTGACCAGGTGTGGCTAAACTAACACTGGCAGACTAACAGATGTTGCCCAAGCAAATGCGGTTCAAGTTCATGTAATGTATTAGTTGTGTTGTCACCACCCTCAACCTCAACCTCAACCCCCACCCCAGACAACATCCAGCCTGCCAGAAGATGTTGGCATGCTTTGCATAATATGCACAAACTGAGATTATCATCAGCCTGTGCAGAGCCTGTTTCTGCAAGCCAGAGGACCTGACGTGTCATGCCATAGCGGGAACATCAGCGTGTTTAAAGGCGGAGCCGGTGTATTTCAGACTGTGCTGGTTCACAGGTAACGGAAACTTTCTCAGGTTTGTTTTCTGATTTTTTTTTTTTTAGGTGCTGTTTGCCTTTCGTGTTCTTGTTGCTGATACAGAAAGGTAAGCACTTCCAGCCCTTCAGTAAACAAATATTTATGGTTATGTAATATCGGTGCTTCAATGAGAAATGATCAGCACATGGAAACTCATGTGGGCCTACACATGTGTAACCTGTGTGTTTCTGTTTCTCTCTCAGCGTCTCTGCAGGAGATCCAAGCTTTTGTAGGAGACTCCGTCATCTTACCATGTTCAAACAGTAACCCAGCACTGCAGAGTCGACCCACTGTGTTCTGGAGATACAGAGACAGTGGGACTGTGTACGACATAATTGACGGCCAAGAACAGCTTTCTGAACAGGAAGAATCATACAAAAAAAGAGTACAGAGTTTTCCAGACCAGTGGAAAAAAGGAAACTTCTCCATTAGATTCAGCAAGTTGAAGAAGGCTGATGAAGGACAGTACACCTGCTTCATTCCTTCTCTCGGTGTAGAAACTAAATTAAGCCTGACTGTCAAAGGTGCGTATGATTTGTTTGTGTCTGTGCTTGTTTGTACTTTGACAGGTCATTTTTTGCTGCTGCTAATGATTAACAAGGGCTGTAAAATGGCTCTGTTAATGAAACACTTCAGTCTTTTTAGTAAAGTTCCACTGGTATGAATTCCCATGGCTGATCCCCTGATGTGCAGCCCCAAGGTGAGATCAAGCATTTAAGCAGCAACACTGTGCTGTGATTAGATCTCTACTCTGTCTGGAATTAACTGTTTAGTTTAACAAGTAGCTAGGTATGAATCAGTGCATGAATATGGCACCTCAGCATCACCCTGCTTCAGTACGCAACAGTCAACAGCCTTCTTACTCATAGGTGTAGACATAGCCGCACTGTTTCAAGAAGTCCAGTGCCGGGTTGCATAGAACACCTTGAAGGGAGGTTTAATCCTGGCCAAGAGAATCCTAGCCCTGATAGCAGTTTTTGGACCAAAAAATGTGGTACTTGAATTAGTTCCTTTCAGGCTTCTTAGAACCCTGGTGGTATTCAAGGAACCAGTCTGCGTTTGGACCTGTTTTCTATTTATGTTTTTTTTTTTTTTTAAATAATTGGATTTATGTCCAAGGTTACAACACTAACATCAATAGAGGGCTCTGCACAGTGCTAGTAAACAGTAGTACCAAGATGGCAGAGCGTGTCTATGACCTGAGAGCGCTGGTGCTGTTTGTTTACACCCAGAAAGCAGCACAGATTAACTACTGGAGATAAGAAGACGTAGGAGTCTTTAGCAGCCCACGACATGCTCCTCTAGCGTAGCTAAGTACTGAACTTAAGTCCTAAATCAGTTTTGACAACCTGTTGCTTCTGCCAAGGTGAAAAAAGAAATGCAGGTGAAACTGCATAGTGTACCTCCTCAACCAACACACAGAGGACATGCACATGCAGAGCCTTTCCTACTGTAGGTGAAAACACCACATCATGAGGTATGCAGGTACAGTATGTTTAAGGTTTTGACTGGTGCTGCATTTGCCTTCTCTTTTCATGGAAAATCACTCCTTCCCTGCCAAACAATGGCATGATTAGCCTCAGTTCAGTATTGGCGTTTATCATTCTGTATACAGGTACTAAAGACTTTAGTATATCGTCGCTGACCAAGGAAAAACGGGCATCTCCAAAATGGTAACTTCATAGGAGACTCCAAAAACCTCATTTAATTTGAATGGAAGTCAATGGAACCGGACGTCTTTCCAAGCAGTTTTGACCCATTTCTGTTGGTCCATTCTTCATGAAATTTCCACACAGTTTAAATAGCAGCTCATGCGATCAAATGAGGCATGAAAATAAAAATCAACAAAAATGGAGATGCATGTTTTTCTTTGGACACTGACGATATGTTTCACGGCTACTTACAAACTTTCATTTGACTTTATGGCTGCTGCCAAGGAAACACAAATCACGGCACCCAGTCTGAGCAGGTGTTAGTGTGCTGTGGTTTACCTCCGGTTAATGATGCGATTTATGGTGTTAACAGGAGTTACCGTTGTGGGATTTTAGATTTTAAAGCTCCCTTAATATTTTGCTCATTACGAGAAAAAGGCTGAAGTAAGTACTAGTACCTTAAAATGCGAATCAGGCTTAATTTCTGCTCGATGGTGCTGCCCACGGCGTTAGAATGCTTTCCTATAGTACTGTACCAAACCTGTTTCTACACTACAGGAACTGAATCTACTCAATATAAGCACTGTTTCATGGTTTGATGCTGTTTTATTGTCTATTTACAGAGTAGCTATTTACCAACACTAGTAAATCATTAAATCACATTAGTACGTTACATCAGAATGATTAAAGGGCACCAAATTCCTAACACATGCCGGTGAACAGCATAGAACGAGTTTTATTCATCACATACAAAGAAAACAGAAAAATTATGTGAGGTAAAACTTGAAAACAAGGTTTGTATACAACAATTTTGGTTGATTTTGTCATTTAAAAACAAGTTTCTCCACAGAGAACACACTTGCTGCTTATTTGCTGAATCTAACTGCTGAATATTCTGGTGGTGTGGTGGGTGACTGATCCGTAGGAAAGTTATTACGCCATGTTTTATATTGTGTGCTGTTTTTCTATTAAAATGTTAAACATTGCATAGAACTAGAGACTGAAATGCACAGAAACATTTATCTATGTTTAAGCTTGTACTCTGTAGAGAATGTGTTAATCAGCAAATATGATCTAGGGCGCTGCAGCGTTTGCAGACAACTGTAATAGTGGCATCAGTCATGGTAACCACCCTGCCACATATTCTCTGAGTCATATCTCTGTCTTTATACTCCATACTTCATACACTTGATGTGTATGAAATATGGAGTATTTCAACTATGTTAATAAGTATCGATGTGTCACCACTTTATTCAAAGGTGCAGGAAGAAAAAGGTGCACCCTCCTAAATGTCTATATCATTGTATAACCATCATCATGTCTGGGGATTGTGGTCAGATCCCTAGACAGATAAGATTGACTTAGACCATCTGCACTGTTGTTTCCTGCTAGCTGTAGTTTTGCAGTGGTAGACCGAGAAGCTGTTTTGCATCCTGAGTTGTTTTTGTGTTTTGTGTGTTTAACAGATCCACCAATTCAACCAGACTCGAAAACGAAAGGCTCAGGAAACGGCGACGTCAAAAGCAGACCGGACTGTTGGTTGCTGATCTTAGCTCTCCTACTGGGATCCCCTCTACTGTCCGCCTGAGCTTTGCAGTGCAACCCGTACTGTCTGAATTACAATCTATTACAGCCCTGTCCTACAGAGGAACACGGGGCGCTCAGTGAGAACACCCTCTAGCAGATCAGCTCAGCGGCTTTTTTAAAGACTGAAATTCCCATCCACTCTTTGTTTAACATCCCCGTTAAAGGAGGAACTGAAAGTCCACAGTACAGGTGCCGAATCAAGTCCCTGTAGACCTATCACCCTGCGGAGTTCAGCTCCAACCCAGTAGCAGGTAGAAGACAGGTTTACCCAACACAGTATTTTCACATAGATGTTTTAGCTTCTTAAATGTGACTATATTGAGAATTTCAGTCTTTAAATAAGGCATGTAGGGATTTTCTTTCCCCAACGTTTTGCATAACTTGGTCATTAAGATGTAAACAAAGTCATTCAGAGCGGTTTGATGTGAAACGTGCCATTGCATGGAAACGTACCACATCAGAATTGTTCGCAGTGGTGTAAAGAGATCAATGATTATGAATAAGTTATCAGGGACATATCAGTTTTTTACCATCATGAATGTTCCATATACAAACTCAGGAGACGTGTGTAGGCTCACTGGTGGTTTAGGCTGTTAAAGAAGTGTGTTGTAGACATGGTTTTCATTACCACCACTGACATCAGAGTCAGTACGTTTCTTCACAAAGAACCGTTTCACAACAAACCACTCTCGGTTACTTACAGAATTGCTTACTGAATGACTGAGTTAGGCGGAAAGGTTTAAAATCTGCAGAGAAACTCAGAAATATTCAGGGCTACCAAAGCAGCACGCCTGTTTTACTGCACTTGATGCACTATTACTAACAGCAGGGGGTTTATTTCACAGAAGAAATAAATTTGTGTATTTATGAGGTAACCATTCTCAGTGAAATCTCTAACCTATGCAGCTAAAGCCCAGGTCTAGTCTTCTAGTCGCTGCATATAGATTCAGAAGACATCATCGCTTACTAACCCACGAACCCATTAGGACTGAGGCATCAGTGCTGAGTGCCAGGTGTGTTTATTAAAGCAGTGCTTTTTTGGAGTCAGTTGAAAGTGAGGTTACAGGTAGATTTACGCTACAGTCCAGATAGAAGCTATAAGGTATATAGAATACTGCTACTGCTTAGTGACCTCACCATATAAAGACCATCTGTTCTGCTCCCTCTCTGACCCGTCTTAATGGTATTAGGACCCAGCTACAAAAGCCCAGGCCTCCCAGGTGGTCATACTAAACTAGCTAAACCAAAGAGAAAGGACGATAGTTAATAAAGACCAGACTGGTTCTTTCAGTCACCACTGATAGTTCTGTTTGATTGGTGTACAATTACAGAGACTCCAGCATCCAGTTACGTGGTGAGCATTGAAGACCCGTTCTACATTTCTGTATAATCATTCAGAGCGGCTCGGTAAAAGAACAGTTTAGAACGGTGGTATAAGGAGCCAGACGTCTGGAAAGCTGCCTCACAAAGCTATTAGACCTACCACATGGCTAGACTGACGCATGAGGCACTGTTTAACAAAAAAATCATTTAGCCTGTTTCAAAACGCATGCATGCAAGACACTGGGAACCGTAATTGTACCGTGGCCGGATGTACCACCACTTTACCGGAACTATATCTAAAACCATCAGTAAACATTCTTCTTCTTTTTTCCGTTTGTAGACAAAAAAAAAAAAAAATAACAAAGATTTGTTTCATATATTCGAAGTTGGTGGGTTTCTCTCCAATGAACAGCTCATGCCTAACCACTCTGAATGACTAAGATCAGCATTTTTAAACAGTTCTCTGTTAAAAGGCTGCAGATACAGAGACGGGTTCCAAACCACAGGGTAACGAAAGTGAAAGAAAAGATCAAGAGGCTGCTCAACAAAAGGGCAAATAGACAAGAAGGTTTCAGAGCGTGTGATGTGGGTTTATTAAGTGCAGACTGTGCACATCAACACTGCTGCACAACACGGGAGACATAATGAACTGTTTCATGTGGGCATCCTGTAGTTCACAAACATAACAGAAGTCATGTGATAGCAGAAGGTAAACTTAAGAAGTTACATCAGGTGACGGCTTGGGCATGCCCACACCTGTATTAAGTGGTGAGTTGTTATCTTGTGAGTGAGGCTGAACACTGGCTAGCGTGCTCATGGCAAGGAGATGTGAGTTATCGGAGTCTGAACAAGGTGTGGTAGTGGGTGGCAGACGGATGAGATTCTGTTTACGAAGTTGTGCGGGCATGTAACGTTCCTCGATCCACATTGTCCCCGGAATATGTCATAGAAAGCATTACCACAGTGAACAGCGGAGTGGGTGCACGGGTACATCAAGATCGTGACTGGTGACGTCCGGCTACAACTGTGAACAGACACGTGAGGAGGCCCCACACACATATCCCTGATGGGATATTCCAGAAGGATAATGCCCAGTGCCATTGGGCCCAGGTTGTCCGGAATTGGTTTAAGGAGCATTCTGGAGAGTTCTGATGAATGGTGTGGCCTGCACATTCACGGACCCGAGGAGGCTTTCCACTACCATGCCTTATTCAGACTCTTGATACTATACGTCACCTTGCCATGAGCATGCTGGTCAGTGCTCAGCCTCACTCACCTACCAAGCAGTCCCACCACTCCATAATCAATCTACTATCAGCTCTTACGTGACTGTTGGTTTGTTAGTGGACTCAGTTATTCCCATTTACAATAGACAGTGTTCACCCAGGAATACTGGATCCCTGGATCAGCACTTCCGCTTCCAGGTGTGATATATGAAGACTTTCAGTTCTTCTGTGTTTACCCCCTACTTGTTGATTCTGTGAAGCGTTTTTTACATTTCTAACTACCTATAGTAACGTATGTACTTTAAGTCCATGCTAGATCATTGTATCTGCTTACTATTAGTTTGCACTATGATTATTTATTACCTGTTTTTGTGTTTCTGAAAAATTGTGCTCCAATTGCTGACCCTCTTCCACCTCAGGGCCAATCTGTTTATAATAATTATTAATTAAATATGCATGAATGGGAAATTTGTTTGTAGTTTGTAGAATGGGCACCATGGCTCTTAAAATAATACTCTGGACAATAGTCCAGTGAAGAGTCTGTTGCCTGTCCTGCAGGGTCACCAACGCTGGCAGTGTTTCTGGCACAGTTCCTTAAATTACCGCAGGACAGTACCACAAACATCCACCTGATTAACTGACTTTAAACCTTCCCCTTTTGTATTAATGAAGCTGGGATTCTCATTCGGCGGTCTGCTGGAACATTTCTCCAAATAAAACATGAGCTTCTGCTTCTATAGTAGTGCGCTACAGCCCTGGTCCAGGAAATCTGCCTTCCTACTAAGCCTGGTACCAACCAGAGCATGCCCCGCCTGCTTCAGATAGTCAGCTCTTTCTAGTATACGCGTTAAACAAGTGGCGGCGCAGGCTGTAGTAGAGCAGCCCTACAGGACCAGGGTTGGTGACTACAGTGTAACTGGATTGCCCTTTTGTGTTCAGGGGCTTTCCGAGGGCTGCCAGTAAACGTGGATAAGCCTTTTTTTCCTGCTTGTGTTTGTACCTGTTTATACCAACATCTGTATCCCTTTAGACCACACCCACGCTTTCAGGACAGGACACCCCTACTTTCTACATCTATCCTGATTTCTATCTCTATCCTCTACCTCTATCTTCTACACTAATAGGTGTTATGGATTCTTGCCCCTGTGCTAAACGTCAGTGTGGACTTCGGATTACCCCCTCTACAGATCTACATGTACCATTGCCATATTTGCTGGACTTTGCTGTATATACTTTAAACTCAAATACAGGTGTAATAAATAATAAATTAAACTAACTCTGTCTCTGCGTTACATTCGTTCTGAAGGCAAACAGCACACACAGTGAGCCGCGAACGCAAAGCGACTACAAGAATCTACAACCTCAGATGCTGAACGTGCTTGTGGTTTACTGGTGTACGTCTGTATTTGTCGTCTCTCTGAGGCCAGAACAAACGTTCAGCTCACTTTACATGGTCTGGAAAAAGAAAGGGACGAGAATAAAAGGCGAGAGAACATTCTAGACTCTCTGCGGTGATGGCACACCAGCCTGTTTGTGTCTGGACGGTGGGCTTTAGCTGCAGTGTTGAGCATCGTGAGGCACTCTCACTCTTATCAAGCCTTGTCTCAATACAGGGCTGTCGTTATAGGGGCAGGGGTGGGTCGAGCAGCCTCAATCAAACCTTGTGTAGAAGTACCTTCATATAAAGCAACTTAAAAACTACTAGCACATAAAACTACTGAAGTACTAAGTAACATCTAGAACGTCTTAGTGAGTCTGTATGGCTCATGTAAGCTCCAAGGTCAGAGATGAGGCCAATCGGTACAGAGCAGCACATATGGCGTCAACAAGCGAGCAATAAATAAAATTAAACACAAAAAAGGAAACTAGTAACTAAAATTATTCAAAAATATGAACAGCTGAAATGTAACTGAATATAGAAAAGGAGATTTGTTTACTCACTGATGTACTGGAGTAGAACAGGGTGGCCCGACTGCTTCAGTTATTTCTAGCCAAATAAATAAAAGACTGTAATTAGTAACCTGGTGATAAATACTGTAAATATATATATATTTATATATAAAATTAAACATGTTACATACAAACCTTGCATCAGACAGCACCGGGGCATCTCGCTCTTGCCGCTGCAGAAATGCGACTACACTGACGCAGGAAATGGTAACAGACAGAATCACATTCAGTTCCTGGATTTGATGTTCGTGTACGCTGTGGTGTGAAATGCTGTGGGTTACGCTTGGGTCGCTGCTTATTCTTAGGTGTGAGACGAGACTGTACTGAGATCAAGTCACGTGACGTTGGTGGACCAAAGCAGGTCAGGTCTCACTGTTTTATTAGTTTAATCGGTTTATTTTATTTTATTCTGCACTGTTTCCTTCTTTAACTGTTTTACTAGCACATACTAGCCTCCACTCCTGGAACCTGGTGGTGATGTACAGTGGCAGTGCCACCCAACAGGGAAGTGTTGTAATGGTCCGGTTTGTGTACTAGTGGATTGGAGTTGTGGGTCAGTTCTAAGTATACCTGAAGTCGATTCTTTAGGTAAATGATAGTTCCAGTATATATCCATGTATGCTTCATGTAGTAAGTATAATAATATCAATAATATCAATTTTTTGGCTAAATTGGCTGGTTTTTAGTTTTAAAAGTTCTTAAGTGTAAACTTGGCAAACTTTGAGTACACTAGTTTACATCTAAGCTGTATTTTATACTGCAGCTATACTGTGAATTACACTACAGGTGAACTTACAGGTACTAGTTGTATACCTCCTGTTTCCTAACTCTGGTCCTATAGGCCCCTGCCCTGCACACTTCAGTGGATTCCCCGTTTTACCAGAATCCTGATGAACGATGAATACAAATCCTGCGTTTCCGAAAGAGGACGGGGAAACAAGCAGATTCCAAAATCTGTCACGGAACAGACTTAATATTTACATGCCCAACATTCACATACAACCACAACAACGGAGCTACAGCAACCAATATGGTGGACTATGTGGGGAAATCCAGCGTTCCAGGCTGGGAAGTGGGAAGTTCCGTTCCACCTTAAATAAACCAGGTTTTCCAGCAGATATTTCACTATCGGCTGTACTGTGTATGACGATGTATGTGACAAATTCAGCTCGTCCTCCTCATCTCATCTTTCCATCTGTGAATTGATCTATTCTCTCCTCAGTAGAGATCAGTTATACAGATGCTACGTGGCTAGCGTTAGCTATTTGACTTCCTTGTTTTTCAGTACATCAGATTGGCGCATCCAGAAACTCTGGCATGTTGTGTCCCCTTGTTGGAGTAAAACAAACAACGCCCTCCATAGACCTTAATGTAAAATAGCAAATGTCACCACCGCAGAGCCGTCAGGACTGAATTAGTGTCTGTGGGTGATCCGGATAAACTTTGACACGTGATTCTGTATCCAGTCAATCCTAGCATCAAACTGGTGTAGTACATGGTTGAAAGACCAGAGGTTCCAACCTGGACGACTGTTTTTGTCTTACTGAGTCTCCAGTTAAACAGATTACCAGTGACATATTTATCGTTTTGAAAGGAAAGTATTTTACTGGAAATATTTCATAATATTATAGTTAAATATTCAACTTTTCAGTCCTGCTGTAGGCTAGCTAGCATTAGCACTTTGCTAATGCAACTCTGGTCTACTGAACAAACCCAGTAGTGAGCTAGCTACGCCAGCCCTGTCATCTACCCTGAGCTCCAACCAAGACATGGCAGGGGAACAAATGTGAAGTTACTTCTACTGAAATGTTTATGACGTCTCCCCTCAAAAAGGGGCGTGGTGACGAGAGACCACTCCCCAAATATTACACTCCAGCTGCAGCTATTCAAAGTTTTCTACCGCCTTTAAGACACAGTTGGTTGGACACAGTGGAGACAGTAAATGTAGCAATAATTAAATTTCCATTTTTAAAAAAATGCTTCCAGAAATTTCTATGAATTATATTTTTGGTGAGTTTTTTGGTGAGACGTAGTTTCACTTTTGTAGAACCAATCACTCCCCCACTTCACTCGCCAAAACAGATGTACCAGTGTACAGATCGTGAGATGCCGTAGCTGGTTATCGTATCTGCTGCTATGGGCTGCAATTTCCTGGCTGTGGTCAGCGGTGAGTTCATTCCTCCATTCTCTGAAGCTTCTTAAGGTCAGTTTATACAGACTGCAGTGAAGTACGCTTGGAGAGCACAATCCTACTCCTGTCTTCTAGCGGCCTTTATTATTCAGTGGCTCAGCTGGAGATGAAGCGTGTGTTTATCTCCCTGGACAGGTGTATGGAAGATGGAAGGTCTTACCTCCAGCTTTGATTTAGAACTGTCTCGGTTTCAGGGTTGATGCACTTCGGTGACCACAGAAAAAGACGTCCTGGAAAAGAAGAGGAGCGTAAACACTTCACCATTCACCAAAAACAAACCGAGTGAAACTAGTTTGAACCGGAGTCTGTACTTTGTAACTGAACACCTGTTTCCACCATCATTCCAGGATTTGCTGGCTGATGTTCATGTAAAGTCTATATTGGGTCGGCTGTGTTTTCCTCTGCCTGGTTTTGCAGGATCAGTGCACAGGGATAATAAGTAATGGAGTACTGACCAGCCGCAGAAGCAGCACCTTTACCTCAGTGGACTTTACTCAGGTCAGCCCTGGGCTGTAGACACACTTTCCCACCTAACGCCCACACGGTTAGTGCCACATCACTGTAAGTAGAGTTTTCAGTTTTCTATGCTGAAACCAGTGGGATATAAAACTCATGAAGCTCGTACTGGTCTAGGCCTAAAAGGGGAAAGTGTCACGTCATCTATTACAGCGCTGCAATGACAGCCAGCAGGGAAAACTGATACACACCTCAAGTTCATTTTTTATATTATATTAACAATATATCGTCGCTGTCCAATGAAAAACAAGTATGTCCATTTTTGTCCATTTTGACTTTTATGCATAATTTGAAAACGGCAGCTGCTGCTTACACTTTGTGAGATTTGCATTGGGTTTTTGGCCTCTCCTGTAAAGTTGCCATTTTGGAGATACCTGTTTTTCTTTGGACAGCGATGATATATATTATATATATATGTGATGACGGGTTCACCAGCACTGGTCATGCTTAGTAACAGTTTAGTACCTCTTCACAGACGGACTGTTTTCCAGCTAAAAGATAGGAGTAGAAAAGGGGTTAGGCTAGTAACGCTAGCTGAGCTAACAGACCGTTAGCATTTGGCTGTTTAAAGATGGGCAGCCTTTCTCTGTGTAGATTTTAAACCACAGGTGATCTACTGAAGCATTCTGTGATCTCGATATAATAGATTGAGAATAGACAGATATACATATTAATTTATCTTACATTATTCTCAGTCAGGTTTTAAAGCAGGCCATTAAGACCTTTTAAGACTTTTCATACGGATAATAAACTGCTTAAATAAAGGCTGCTTTCAATAAACACACACCGAATCAGATTCGTTCCTCATTAACAGAACTGTGTTGTTGCTGTCAAATTGCTAATGGTGTTCCACAGGGTTCTATCTTTGGCCCTGTGCTTTTTACTTTATATATTAATGTGGAAATTGTAGAATTTATTTTTATCCAGATGATATGATTACTGCATGTATGTTCATGCCTGCTCTGTAACATTAGCCATGGAATATTTGGAGAACCAGTGCTGAACGAAGAGAACATAAAGTGTGGGCTGTTTTCATAGTATAGCAGTTACCGTGTTCAAAGCCACATTTCAGAGCACGTAAATGAAGAACCTGGGAATGAAATCAGAAATAGTTTAAGCAACATGTTTTTAATTATGGTGGTGTAATCTATATGAACGCAGCCCCATCGATACTGAAATCTTGAGACCCATCAGGCTCTTCCCAGTGGGGCTAAAGAGGACAGATGAGCACTGAATCTCTTCTGTTAAATCAGACGTTTATTTATCTGTACTAATACACTTTACAGTATATGCTGTACATCTCCACCCCTGGACGAGATAGAAAGACATACATGCCATATTTGTATATGTCTAAAATGAGTTATACTTGATCATGACTTTACGTGGAACCTTATAATGGATCTTCAGTTCAAGGGATACCGGCCTGGGTATCTCTATAAGAAAGGGTGAAGGCATCCCTGTAATATACTGATAATGTTTTGGTACAGAGCTCTGCTAGAGCTGGAATTAGAAATGGGATTATATAATGTACAATATAATGTACATACCAAACAACGTTGCTATTTATGCCTTATTAACAAATAAGAGCTTAAATACAGTATAATATTTCAGCTTTTTAAATGACAGTGTCCGTCCTAAAGACCCCAGGTGCAATGTTATTGCTGCATTCATATAAAACATGGATAAATGTGGATATATACCCTGCAGGTTTAATAAATAACAAAGACTAACTGCAGATAAATGCACAAGCATTCCTCACACATACCACCAGTTGACACCAAACTGGTAAACTGCATGTCCTGAAGAAAATGCAGGGTGATAGCACAGCTTAAGCTTCCTGCTGGTTTAAAAAAGAAAAAAAAAAGAACACTGGATAAATGAACGACACCTAGATGAATGTATGTCAGTGTAGCTGTGGATTAGAGTTTGGGGTCTGTTCTGAGTGAGTACCTGCAGTTTGATAGCTGTAGGTTAAATGAAATTAAAGGGTTTGGGTGGAAAGGATGAATAAATGACACGTGGAGGAGTGCGGGTCCGATCAACAATAAATGTGAGCCCAGGTGTGTACTCTATATGAGGACCGGTGTCTGTCTGTCAGGGGTGTGTACTTTTCCAGCCCATTCTTTCTTAATGAGAAAACAAAATCTAAACATAACACAGCGTTGCCTCATGCGGCCGAAGTCGCGTTTGTTGGTAATGCTGCTACTGAGGCCACCAAACCACATCTCCCTGGACTGTTCTCCGAAACAAGAACTGTTACTTTGCATTCTCCTTTCTTATCTTTCGTTTCCCCCATTGTCACCACTTTCTCATTTCTCATCATCTGCATGGACTAATCCCAACGGTGTCCTGTGATAATCCACCCCATGATGCAGCTTGAATATTCTCACATGATGTGGCAGGGGTGTGGAGGTGGAGTAACACCAGGCCTTCTGGACACATACATACACACTCATACACTCTCACACACACACACGCACTCACACACACACACAGACACACATACACACTCACACACACACACACACACACACACTCACACACACACATACACACACACTCACACACACACACACACACACTCACACTCGCACACACACACACACTCACACACTCAGACACACACCCACACATATACACACACACACTCACAGACACACACACACTCACAGACACACACACTCAGACACACACCCACACATATACACACACACACACTCACAGACACATACACACACACTCACAGACACACCCACACACACACTCACAGACACACACCCACACATATACACACACACACACACTCACAGACACACACACACACACACTCTCTCACACACACACATATACACACACACGGATATTCACTAATTTCTGACTCTCTCATTCTTATTTTTATTGTATTTATTTTTATTGACTCTCCTTATCCACTTTTCTCTCCTCCTCCTCATCCTATCAGAATATTGCCATTCATCCCCACCCCCAAACCCATCCCCGCTCGTCAAGCCCCAACCCAACCAATCGGTGAGTCCCTCGCTGACTGTACGTCATCGGGTAGTGACTGTTGTTCTGCGTCGTCACCGCGTGCCACCACTATTGCCAAATATTCATGCTATTTTTTCTATTAAATGTTATATTCATATATATATTGTACTCTTTATATAAGCCATCATTACTGAACTGAGCACCATGAGTAGGAGGTACGTAGAGTTTGGTTTGGTTTGGGTTAAGGTTAAGGAGCCGCAGGCCTGAGGAGAAGTACAGGCCTCACGGTCCAACAGCTCTCCAACCTGCTAACTGCTAACAGCTGTACTAAAACTTAGACACGTTTCCTCTTATATAAATGTAAATGTGTTTGGTAAGTACTCGTTTAACCACGACTGTTTCGCTAACTCCGTACTGAAGCTAACAAGCTAGCTAGGCTGGGCTGGCATAGCCAGAAAGCTAGCATAGCCTGCATGTTTACTAACTTCCCTCTGAGTTAAACAGTGACTAGCGATAGTTTGTGGTCTGTCCGTCTCACCAGAACACTCCACCCAGCTAACTACCAAACTAAACCCTGTTATCTACCGACATTACCAAACCGTTCACCTCAAACCCCAGAAAAATACAAGCTAGTTATCTTGGCACGGTTTGGCATCAAGCCACCTTTTAGGACCGAGTTTTAAAATCCCGAGAACTTGAACAGTTTCTGTGGCTTGTTAGCTTTACATCTGGTTGTTGGCAACTCGCGTGTCCGTCCAATAAAACCACCACCACAACAACATCAACAACACGGGAACGACATTAGGCTAGTTCTCTGTGGCTATTAGACTTAAACTCCAGCACTGAGCCGGTCTAATTATAAACCACGTTTATCCAGCGTCTCGGAGGAGGAGAGAGTAAACACTAACTGGAATGAGATGATAAGGACTCAGTGCTCATACTGATTAATCCTAATCAGCCACGCCCAGTAGCAGTGACCCTGTGTGCATGTTTCACCTGGGCCTGTTTGAACTTGAACTAACTGCCAGCTTCAGCACGTTCAGAACATGTTGTAAACATTGTGTGTGGTTTCTGATTGTTGCAGAGGTTTGATGGCCTGCGTGCTGCTGATGCTGATGAATAAAGGTGAGACTGCAGCACATCTCACTGGTGTTTCAGTATCTTTGACCTTCTCTGTCTCATCCTGTTTCTCGGTTTGTCTTGGCAGCATCCCTGGATCAGACTGTTGAAGCTGTTGAAGGAAGCTCCGTCACCTTGCCATGTTATATTGCCAGTGCTGATGTACCAACATGTGCGGAAGAACTGAACATTTTTTGGAGATACAATGATAAAAAGAAAGTGTTTGACATCGTCAGTGGCTATTTTTTAGAGAACCGAGATCCAGCATTCAGAAACAGAACAGATGGTTTTGGACACGATACATATTTAAAGGGCAACTTTTCCATCGAACTCAGCGATGTAAGAGCCTCCGATCAGGGAGAATACTCCTGCTTCATGTATTTTGCAGACATCACTCAGAAAGTGCAGCTTCAGGTTAAAGGTCAGTGTTTTTCCTCCTCATCTCCTAAATCAGAACAGCAGGGCGATTCAGTTCAGTACTAAATACCATTACGTTATTTTAAAGGGGGGGGGGGGCTATTAATAAGCCACATTATTAGTTTGTCAATAATTAACCTAAATAATCTTCAAAGTAATTAATGAATCCGTGAGGACTGTGAATTTTCCGTGAGCACTGCATGAAGTAGTTTCACTGTGATCTCCAGACTTCCCATTTGGTTAGTTTATGGTTTACCAAAAGGAAACGTGGAAATCTAAGTGTGGTAATGGCAAATAAAGACGAGCTACTTTCACTTTTAGTATCTTATTAACCCACCATGCTGAACGTCTGCTATAGAAGCAGCGTGTTTTCTGCTCATAGCTTTGAGCTCAGTTTTGTACAGTTCATGGGGAAAACATAAGATCACTGGACACAAAAATGTTTGCCCCTGTATGTTAAGGTGGTAGTACCTTCAGGCTCCTGCACGAAGATGATAAATACTGCGGGGTGTGAATGACGGGACCCTTAGATTGGGAGAATGGCTCCAGAGCAGATGTTAATGATTGGCTAAAAGCAGTGAGTGCATGTGGGCGTGGCCAAAGACCATAGTGTGAAGGAAATACATATGGCAGTGCATATGTCTACAGGAAATTCTCCTTGGAATTGTACCAAGGAGGGCATCCACCAAATCTGGCCCGACTGACAAATTCTTTGATGTGTGAGTGTCAGAACACTGGCTGGGGGCTCAAACACCAGATTCTTTGTAAAGCTGCTTTGTGACAACATCTGTTGTAAAAAGCGCTATAAAAATAAATGTTGATTTGATTTGGCTACATCCAGAAACTTGTCCAGTACTGCCCATTCCAGTTTTTATATTTTTGACGCTCTGGGTTGAGTAGAAGTCCAGCACTAGAGTCTGCTATATTAGATGGGACGAGTAAGTTCTGTCAGGCCAACTCAGTAACAAGACAATGCTTTGTCAACTTTTTGTTCCTCAGTGAACAGTGTTATTTAGTCAGTGAGTCCTAATAAAATGTACATACTCCTACAGAACTGTTTAGTCTGTAATAACTTACTGAGTTTTATCTTTTATCACAGCTGCACAGCCAACTGCACAGCCAACTACAAAGCCATCTGTACAGACAACTACTAAATCGAAAAACAAGGGTGTGGGATCCAGAGCTGTGAGGGATTTCCTGATCTTCAGTGTTTTGCTGGGATGTAATGTAGGTCTGTTGTAGTCAGGATTAGACTACATACAGAAACTACAGTAATTATACATTGCCTGGCACCATTCATTATATCTCTTTCAGGTGCCATTAATTTGCACTATAGTCCAAGTATTACAGTATTTTTACATAGTGAAACAAAAACTACCCACATCCATATACAGTAGTGTAAACGTCTGACTCCACATGTTCTGGTGAAAAAGAAGAGTACAACCAAAAGCAGTGATGAACCGAAGACGATGGTGTTGGGAAGTGTTGCTGTGACTCCACTCCTGGATCGTCAGGTTTGTTTTAATGCAGTGCAGTGTGAGGGTCTGAAGATAATCACCACCCAGTTCTGGTTCTTGTCCCTTGTGTACAGAGGTTCTCCGGATTCTCTGGATCTTTTAATGATGGTATGTAGTGTATATGATGATCACCTCCAAGTTCTTTGCTGTTTGCATTTTTACTAAATTGTACTGCACTCTTTCTATTTGTTTTCTGAGTTTAATGTTCGGTGAGGAAAAAAAAAAAAAAAAGCAAGTTTTGTTTCATTTTCTTTTCTGTGATCTATCATGCAGTTTGACCAGGTGTGCACAAAAGTACATAATTTATATTATACATAACATTTTTTTAACCAAGTATTATTTTTATATTGAAGTCCAACAATAGTATTTTTATGTTATGTTTATCCGTGTTATTTTTTAACTTACCGTGTATTTCTTTGTTGTTGTTGAAGTTTCTGTTCACATGCGCAGCTTTTGTGCACTATACCTCACTGGAGGTAAAATGACTAATGATTAATTTTCGTGTTCATAAACAGAATGTTATGGAGTATTTTGATTAATTTTATGAGTTTACAAAAGCAGTATTAGTCAGGTTCAGAGTCACAATTCTGATTATGATGGATTTGATCAGGTTGTAATAGCATGAAAACTGCTGCAGTAAATCTGGTTAATTGTTATTGTATTTGTCTGAGTGGGAGCGCTAAATGGGTTATTGACATGATGTGTATTATAAAAATAATTAAAAAATCACAATAAGGTCACTTTAAAGTGCGCAACTCTTGAAATGCAAGGTCCACAAATGTCAAGCAGCCCAATCAAAAATATAAAACTTTTATTTTAACTTGCTTTCACAAATGTGGGGCCAGGATATTGCATCAAAGAGACCACATTTCTTTCCCCAAATTATCTGAATGGGCTACTAACTTGGCAAAGTATCATGAAGGTCAAAATGTGGTATGGTATGGCAATGGTTTAATTTGAAATTAGTCTGAACAGTCAGCTCGTACAGGCTGTAATAATTGAAATAGGCACAGCTTTAATAAGATGAGCCATATTTAAAATAGAAATGCACATTCTTTCTAAATTAAAAATAAAACTCAAATTTCATGCCTTGGCTTAAAAACATTCATTCAAACAGTAATTTCAGCAAAACATATGAATATATATCATCTAGAAGACACTATATTTAAGTCCTACATCTTATTAAGCGTGCCGTTTCAGTGTTACTCTAAAAGGCTTTTGTTGGCATCTCTGGGTTACTGTGTTAAAAGCTGATCAGTGTTTTATTTCTGCTACTGCTGTCTGTGCAGCCTGAGAGATCTGAAAGAAATCTGAGTAAAAGCCTGCATGCACTGAGTAACCCAATTACTGAGCTGAAATCCAGCTCTCTATGAGATTTCTAGGCTGTAATTACGTATGTGAGCGTTTGAATAATCCGAGACCTACAGATATGCATGTAAACTGTTTTGTTTTAAAACCAGTCGCCTCACAGTCCATTTCCTTATAAGGTGCACTGTAATGTAGACCAGGGGTGTCCAGTCTTATCCACAAAGGGCCTCTTCCTCAAACTTGATAAGCATATTCCTATGGAGCACACATTTCTTGTAGTGCCTTGAAGGGTCTCTCTTTGCTGGTAATGTTACACTGTTTCTTGCAACTGTATTTGTTTTGTTTTAGCTGTATTTTTAATACAGTAATAATAATAAAAATGATTTATACCATTTTTGCGGTGTTACTTTGTGAGAATTTGTGAGACTTTCTGTTGGAAAGCCTGTATTGGTTTGTATGGGTATAGAACTGAAACTGATGTCTTAGTGAATAGACTTTTTGGATCTGGGTTTATTAGACCTATCTGTCTACGTCTGACCTGCTGTTATAAATCCAACTATAAAAGGAGGGATTGGATTAGCATTACAGTGAAAAGTAACATTTATTTCTACAAACACAAATACGTTTATAAACGCCTAAATTACTGTGTATATAATCCTTGGTCTTCTAAAGGTTGTGTTCTTCCAAAGTACGATATACATACATCATTAGATATCACTTTTAAATGCAAGTCAGATCCAAACATCTACAATGCTGGTACATTTTGTAAAAGCAAATACAAAATGTAGGTCACAGGGGACTTATTTTGTTTTCTACTGAAAAGTCTATGACGTCTCCCCTCAAAAAGGGGCGTGGTGATGAGAGACCACTCCCCAAATATTACCCTCCAGCTGCAGTTATTCTACCGCCTTTAAGACGCACAAACAGAAGTTGATTTTCCCAGCCCTCAAACCAGAACACAGTGGAGACAGTAAATGTAGCAATGATTAAATTTTCATTTTGAAAAAACTACTTCCAGAAATTCAGAACTCCTATGAATGATATTTCAGAGTAGACTTTTGGTGAGATGTAGTTTCACTTTTGTAGAACCAACCACTCCCCCACATCACCCGCCAAAACAAATGAAGTACAGATCGTGAGATGCCATTGCTGGTTATCGTATCTGCTGCTATGAGCTGCGATTTCCTGGCTGTGGTCAGCGGTGGAAGGTCTTACCTCCAGCTTTGATATAGAACTGTCTCGGTTTCAGGGTTGATGCACTTCGGTGACCACGGAAAAAGACGTCCTGGAAAAGAAGAGGAGCGTAAACACTTCACCATTCACCAAAAAGTACTTTGTAACTGAACACCTGTTTCCACCATCATTCCAGGATTTGCTGGCTGATGTTCATGTAAAGTCTATATTGGGTCGGCTGTGTTTTCCTCTGCCTGGTTTTGCAGGATCAGTGCACAGAGATAATAAGTAATGGAGTACTGACCAGCCGCAGAAGCAGCACCTTTACCTCAGTGGACTTTACTCAGGTCAGCCCTGGGCTGTAGACACACTTTCCCACCTAGCGCCCGCTTCAAGTTCTTTGTTAACGCACAGCTGAGGGCTTGGTCTGCCTCTGAGGGCTGTTTCTCTGTATACTGTATTACCCTGTTCTTCAATGATCAGGACCCCCCAGGGGAGTGATCCACTCACGCCAGCACCACACCCACTAACACACCACCACCACGTCAGTGTCACTGCAGTGCTGAGAATGATCCACCACCCACATAGTACCTGCTCTGTGGTGGTCCTAACCATTGAAGAACATTATAGCTGATTAGTATATCATCGCTGTCCAAAAAGAAAAACATGTATCTCCATTTTTGTTGATTTTGTCTCATTTGATCCCATGAGCTGCTCTTTACCCTGTGAATGGACCAACAAAAACGGCCCAAAACGTCTGGTTCTATTGACGTCCATTCAAATTAAACAACGTTTTTGGCCTCTCCTGTAAAGTTGCCATTTTGAAAATACCCGTTTTTCTTTGGACAGCGACGATATGTGTATGTGTGTGTGTACAGAAATCTCCTTTCCAGGGCTTTATCGTTCTTTTTCTTTATTGTATATAATGGTGAAATAAAGAGATTTTGATCCTCTTGGACTCTTTATTATTACTATTCTTAATTTGTCCCCTCCTCCTCATCGCCCTACGCGCTGAATTGGACCAAAGCGCGGCAGAAGCTCCTCTGCTTCCATGGGACCCTACCAGATTTAGCAGACTGCTTAAAGTAACGTTTAGAATAAAGAAGAATCCCTCATCCCACCCCACCGGGTATTCCCCAAATCCCACATCCCAAGCACCAACCCCACCCCGCCGGGGATTCCCCCACCAAACTCTACCTACGTCATTTTGTAAACGAGTGTAAATATTGTCCGCGCGTGCGACCACTATCGGCTAGTATTCACGCTAGTTTACTGTACAGCTACAGAAATATTAACACCTTATATAAGCCGTCGTTTCTGAACTGAGCACCATGAGTAGGAGGTACGTAGAGTTTGGTTTGAGTTAAGGTTAAGGAGCCGCAGGCCTGAGGAGAAGCACAGGCCTCACGGTCCAACCTGCTAACGGCTAACAGCTGTATTAAAACGTAGACACGTTTTCTCTTGTGTAAACATATAACATACATACGTATATAAAAGTTTAGCATGTTTTTTTTTCATTACGACTGTCTCGCTAACTCCGCACTGAAGCTAACAAACTAACTACGTTGGCTAGCTAGCAATAACAGCAAGCTAGCATAGCTAGCTATAAGGAAATGCTAGCGTGCCTATTTACTAACTTCCTCGGAGGTAAACAATGACTAGCTACGGGTTGTGGTCTGTCCGTCTCACCAGAACACTCCATCCAGCTAACTACCACACCGAAACCAGTTCTCTACAGACACCAGCAAACCGCAAAAACCCCAAAGTCCACAAGCTAGTTATGGTGTAGGAGGGCACGGTTTGGCATCAAGCCACCTTTTAGGACCGTTCACTGTAATATGGAGACCTTGAACAGCTTCAATGGCTTATTGGTTTTACATCTGGTTGTTGGCAACTCGCCTGTCCGTCCATTAACACCACCACCATCATAACAACACGGGAATGACATTCGGCTAGTTCTCTGTGGCTATTAGACTTGAGCTTGAGTACTGATCTGGTCTAATTGTAAACCACGTTTATCCAGCGTCTCAGAGGAGAGAGTAAACACGAACTGGAATGAGATGATAAGGACTTAGTGCTCATACTGATTAATCCTAATCAGCCACGCCCAGTAACAGTGACCTTGTGTGCATGTTTCACCTGGGCCTGTTTGAACTTGAACTAACTGCCAGCTTCAACACGTTCAGAACATGTAAACATTGTGTGTGGTTTCTGATTGTTGCAGAGGTTTGATGGCCTGCGTGCTGCTGATGCTGATGAATAAAGGTGAGACTGCAGCACATCTCACTGGTGTTTCAGTATCTTTGACCTTCTCTGTCTCATCCTGTTTCTTGGTTTGTCTTGGCAGCATCCCTGGATCAGACTGTTGAAGCTGTTGAAGGACGCTCTGCATTCCTGCCATGTTATCTTGCCAGTGCTGATGTACCAACACGTGCGGAAGATCTGAACATTTTTTGGAGGTACAATGATGACAAGATAGTATTTGACATTCGCAAAGGGAAAGTCCCTGGGAGGCAGGATGCAGCGTTCATCGGCAGAGTAAATGGTTCTGAAGTCGAGACATATTTAAAGGGCAACTTTTCCATCAAACTCAGCGATGTAAGAGCCTCCGATCAGGGAGAATACTCCTGCTACATGCATTTTGCAGACATCACTCAGAAAGTGCAGCTTCAGGTTAAAGGTCAGTTTTTTTTTTTTCCTTTCCTGATGTCCTAAATCACAACAGCAGGTTTATTGAGTTTGGTGCTAAATACCATTAGGTGATTTCCCTGCATTAAAAAACACGCTGGGAAATGTATAGTGTTTGAGCAGGAAAATCACCAAGATGTGCTGATTTCTCATAATCTGGTCCTCCTGATGCACCTGCAATGCAAGTTAATGGGAAAATGAGGGCTTGAGGGAATGAGTCCATTACTTACAATGGTTAATCTGAAGATTAATTTGGTAATAAATATGCTTAAGTACTTAACATTTTAGTCAGTGTTTGAAAATATCAGACAAGGTTTTGCGCATGTAGACCAACTACTAAATATATTTATGACAATTACTTTTACTAACAAAACAAAGATAAATGAACGCTTCCACGTGATCAGCAAACCCGTAAGTCCTGTGAATTTTTTGCATAACGTTCTTTTCCTGTCAATTCCCAGCTTCCCATTTGGTTAGTTTTGTTGGTTGACTGAAACCTCAGTCACTTTAGAAGAAACCACCACCACGTCCTCCCTTAGCTAAGGGACTTTATACCACACCCTCAGATTCACGGCCTCTCTTAGCTCAGAGCTAAACACACGCCCTTTCTTAGCTCAGAGCTAAACACACAGCCTCTCTTAGCTCAGAGCTAAACACACAGCCTCTCTTAGCTCAGAGCTAAACACACGGGCTCTCTTAGCTCAGAGCTAAACACACGGGCTCTCTTAGCTCAGAGCTAAACACACAGGCTCTCTTAGCTCAAAGCTAAAGCAGTGTGTTGTTTTGAATGTAACTGCATGGACAGATTATTTTATATAACATAATATAGCATAAACGTCTCATTACCAGCTAGACTTTAATGATAAAGCTGTCGCATATACACTACAACAACTGCTTTATTATTAGTATCTAGGGTTTCAGTATTAGTGATATTTAAAATATGCACTCATACTCAGTCTAAAAATAAGTATTGTTGTATCCTTGTTTAGAATGAATTCTTATCTTTGACTCTTTTTTCTGACAAGCATTTTATTTTATCACAGCTCCACAACCAGCTCCACAACCAACTCCAAACCCAGGTTCGAAGAGCGTGGAATCCAGACCTGGCAAGATGTTACTGATCCTGAGTGTTCTGCTGGGGTATAAGGTGGTATGGCTGTAGTACTGCTGCAGTCATGGTAGACATTCCACAGTAATAATGCTTCTGCTTTCCTCAACCCACACCCGCAATTTACAGAGGTATTGAGAAATGAAGTATCTAAAGCCAGGCATATATAGCCGACTGAATTGTGATTGGTGCCGAATTTCAGTCGTTAACCGCGCAGTGTGAGAGGGGAAGAAATGTCCGATTACCTTCCCAAACGAGCTCAGATTCAGCAGTCGGACCATCTGATCGAATTTCTCATGTTGCCTTGTCACTTGTCTCACAGTTAGAGCAGATATCAAGAGCTGATTTCACAAAGTCACACCCAAAACCACATGCAGTGTAGCAGCGTCCGTATCTACAGTATGTACTACAGTGATATGGTCTCTGTAGTTCGGCTGGTTCTCAGTTTCACTGTAGTGTAGTGATGTTAGTAGAGGTGTTGTAGCTCAGTTGGCTTGTCCGTGGCTGAATCCCAAACGTCCCCCTCCATCTTCCTATGAAGCGTGCTGTGCTAGCTATCGCTTCAACACTGACACATCAGTCCAGTATGGAACAGTGTACACAAGGCTGAATCCCAGATGGTGGTTTAATAGACATATGATGCACTTTTGTCTGCAGGAGCCATTTATCCTAGGTGGTGCACCACTTAAAGAGCAGGAAGACATTTGGGATTCAGCCAGTGTTGTTGCTCAGTACTCAGTGAAGGGTGCACTTTTTAATGAAGCATCTTCTCTGTACACGGTAGTTGATTCAAACGTGCGGTGTCAGAAAACAACAAGATTTCTTAAATTGCACAGTGTATGCCTGGTTTCAGAACTAAAGAGAGCTTAAGAAATTCAGTCGATTTGATTCTCTGGCTATTAATTGTTGGTATTACAGGTGTTACAATATTTTGTATAATGGAACAAGACCACCCCAGCAATACGTAGTTCTATGCAAAGGTTTGACTACCACCAGTATGAAAAACACAGAATGATGTGCACATTGTTTAGATGCAATTAAAAATAGTACAAAGATAACATCGATTGTTGCCAGGAACACATTTTAAGAGGTTGGTGAAGGTTTGGTGTTTGGGAGCTAAAGAGACTAATATTTGTACATATATATTAATATTTACATGTAGGCATTTAGCTGACACGCTTATCCCGAGAAACTTACAAGGTTATTGGTATTAGACTGGGATTTGAACCCCCTGCTCCCAAATGGGGTGGTTACTCTCTGGTGGGTAGTGGTGTTAACTGCGATGCAGTATTGTGGTTGGTGTACCTCAGCAGATAACATCACTACCCACCAGGTAGCCACCACCACATGTGGGAGACTGGGGTTCGAATCCCAGTCTGGGTGACTATGCTGGGCTACACCAATAAGAGTCCTAGGACAAGACTACTAACACTACAATGGCCCACCAGTAATACGAATGACCTTGTAAGGCGCGTCAGCTAAATGCCGTAAATTTAATTGTCCTGCTGAAATAAGTAAGACCTGCCCTGGAAAAGACACTGTCAGGATGCAGCAGTTGTTGCTCTAGAACTTGTATCCAGAACCTTACTAAGCCGTGCAACAATTCTAAATGGTCATATTTAAAAAAAAAATGGATTTCTCAGTTTCAGAATTGGATATGTTGTCTTTTATTATTTTAATTATATGCAGGGTTTAAATGATTAGCACATCATTCCATTTTGTTTGTTTTTTCATTTTTGACAGTGTTACAAAACAGGAGAAACAGAAGTCCTGCACAGCATTGCTATATTTTTGAAGTATTGCTTTTTTGCACTGATCTGTTCTGCACAGTTTCTGTTTATTGGCTGAGTTTAACATGTTTGCAGGGAAAACTGAACAAAAATGCTAATTTTTGCTTCACTTTCTGTTTTATCCAAGATGTATGACCATAATTTGACCAAGTGCGTGTAAAATGTACATTTCAAAGACACAGTATTTTTTATGTTGAGTGCCACTATGTTTTTATATGAATTTCAATTTTTGCCAAGTTCTGTGTTTTTTTTTTTTTAAATACTGTTTGTTTTTAGATGGGTTATTATTATCATTGTTGTTGAGATTTGTGAGTTTGTCATATGGACACAGAAACAAAGCGTTGCAGAGTACAATCAAATTCTTATTCTGCATTACCTCTGAGCGAGCGCCTAGGGGCAGAATGTATGTAACTATTGCAGTATTGGTGCAAACCACAGTCCGGACCGTTACCAGCCAATTACAGGCTTACGTATCCTTAATAAGTGTGCATGTGTCATACACATAGCATACACAAAGCAGTGTTTGGTGGGGTAGAGTTGCACCTCACTGGATGAGGGTAAAACTGGTATTATGATTCTCATAATGATAAACTTGGTTTTGTGATTCATATTATGAGAATCAAATTAACTACTCCTTAGGGAAGTAAAACTGTCCAATTTATGATGCGTGTTACTATGTACTAAGAACTTCAAATGGCATGACTGTCCAGCACAGGTTGAGTCTGAGAACTTTTGTTTATTACAGTATAATCTGAATAGTCAGGTGGCACAACCATCATATCAACTGGTGCAACCAATGCACAACATCCTTATTAACAGTAATTTTACATTAATTTTAACAGTTCATTATTTATGAGAGATGAAAGACGAAGGGTCGTCCTACTGAAGAAGCTGTTAAAAGTGAAATTAAAAAGACGGGCTCTAAATACGAGCTGCTGTCCGACACTATATTTTGTAATTAAATCAGACTCCCAATTGAGATCATTCATCATAAGCCCCGCCTCTTTTAGTTTAGAAATATGTTCCTGTGACTCTGCTAAATTTTGTGATGGGTACAGCCCTAGTAATTACACAAACTATATTTAGGATATAAATGCAAATATGTGTGTGCAGGAAAGCACAAAATCAGTTTTAATAAAAAGCTCAAACTTCATGCAATCTATATTTAATTCCTACGTTTCATCAAGCATGTAGTTTCAGCGTCGCTCTACATGGCTTTAGTTGGCATCTCGCAGCTTCTGTGTCAAATGTTAATAGTTTATTTCTGGTCGTGCGGTCTGTTTTCATCGTATGTGCAGACTGAGAGATCTGAAAGAAATCAGAGTAAGAGCCTACATGCACTGAGTAACACAATTAGTGAGCTGGACTCACCTCTCAATCAGATTCCTTCACTGGATTACTAGGCTTGAATCTGATCTAAGTAATCAGAGCGACCATTTTAATCATCCAGAAACTAGAGATACACAAATGTTAGTAAACACGCTCACTGTTTCAAAACCAGTCCACAGGAGTACAATCGTGTCGCCGTCTGGTTTCTTATAGGCTGCATCGTAACATATAGACTCTTCCAAGCCATATGAAACTGAAATCTGGCATCTCTTCCTCAGATTTAGAGAAGCATATTCCCATGTGCCACATGGGTACTTGTAGTGCCTTGCCCTTTCTTGCTGGAAATCTAACCCTGTCTCTTGCAGCTGTATTTTTATATTTTATTTTATTATTATGACAATAATAATAATAAAAATGATCAATGCCATTTTTGCTGTTTATTTTCTTACGGTTGTTGTTTCTGTTTTTTAATTTGTGAGATACTTACTTTTGAAAGCCTTTAATGGTTTGTATAGGTTTATAACTGAAGCAAATGTATTTGGTAGGTACACCGATCAGGCATATTATAACTGCCTCTATGTACTGACACTCTTTATCCATTCTGTTAACTCTACTGACTCCACTAGGGGCACTCTGTAGGTGTACTGTATACTGTATTACCCTGTTCTTCAATGGTCAGGACCCCCACAGGACCACCACAGAGCAGGTATAATGTGGGTGGTGGATCATTCTCAGCACTGCAGTGACACTGACGTGGTGGTGGTGTGTTAGTGTGTGTGGTGCTGGTGTGAGTGGATCAGACACAGCAGTGCTGCTGGACAGCTCAGTGTCACTGGTGGACTGAGAATCGTCCACCAACTAAAACTATCCAGTCAGGGGCGTGCTGTGACCACTGAAGGACTAGAGGATGACCAACAGCATGAGGTACAATTTGATCTCTGCTGCCCTCTGCAGTGCATTAGTGGTTTACATCTAAGAACCTTAATTTATGTTAAAATTAGAACTTTCCACTTAATGAGACACTTACACAGCTAGGCTGATTTTAAACCTGTTGAGTTCTAATACATATTATAGCAAGTACCAAAGAAAGTAACTGGGAGATTTTTGCATCATGTCTATAATCACAGGTTGGATAAGTAAACACCCATTTGAAGTTGTTGAACTTACTGATTTTTCACAGAGGTTTTAATAAAATGTAAAATGTAGACAGACAACATGCCAAATGTCTCAGCATGGAGTTGTAGAGGTTCCTAATGGTTTGAGCAATTGGTTCTAACTGTACATCTACAAGGTAGGAGTGTCTAATAGAGTGTACAGTGAGTGGAAACAGTATTTAAACACTCCAGCAGCACCATGTCAGTGTCACTGAAGTGCTGAGAATTATCCACCACCCACATCATATCTACAATACAATGGACTAAGAGTGTCGATAGATGGAGGTGGTCATGCCTGATTGGTATATATCACAGTGTAAAGACAGATTTTGGGATAGGCCTAGCTGTGCCTACACGGATTGTGTAATTCTGACCTTCTGCAGTAAGTACAATTCTAAAAGGAGGACAACTGGGAGATTAGCATTACAGAGGTAACATTTATTTCTACAAGCACAAATACATTCACAAATGCAGTAAATAAATAGATATACAATATACACACCATTAAATATCACTCTGAAATGTAAGTAAAATTTACCCAGTATATTTTCAAAAGGAAATATCAGCCCATACTGGTAAAATTAGATGTAGTGCATCCCTTAAACAAATCTTCAATAAATAATATTGCACATAAAGCACCTAAAACGATAAGCATCCAAAAATCTCTGGAGTTTTGGATGATAAATAAAATGGATATAAGTGTGTTGTACCCTCATCACCCTGCAGGACTACATGCACACAGATCGTTAAGACAACATCGCCAGAATGGCCATTTACCACTGCAGCCTCTAATTATGCAGACATGATGGAATTCCCAGTTAACTTATATGGGACTTGCTATAATAAGTTTAAGATCAGCCTAGTTGTGTAAGTGTCTCATTAAGTGGAAGGCTCTAGTTTTAATGTATATGAAGTCAGAAAGGTTCTCAGAGGTAAAACACTATTGCCCTGCAGAGAGCAGCAGAGTTCAAATTGTACCTCATGCTCAAGGTAAACTGTGGCACTGAATTCTGATAGTGGATATTGGCAAAGTGCAACTTCATTTCCATTCTGCCTTCTTAGATATGCGCTAGACCAGCGCTGCCAATACACAGTACTTTTTCCAAAACGGAGCCCGCCCCCTCGTTTATTTACTTTCAGTTTCCAATTTATTATGCAGCAGAAAGCGACTCGAAGCAAACACAGAAGCTTGTACTTTTTCCCCTTCGCTTTTTAGTGTGCCCTCTCATTATTACAGATTCCTTTTTGTTCTTTTTTTCTGCTCCCTAAAATTATTTTTGAAACTTTTTTTAAATAAAGTGGATTATTTTGTATGTAATCTCACAAATATCTCCTGAAAAGCATTACTTAATGGGGTTTTACATGAAAATGAAATAAATTAATGGTGATTTTTGACTATTGGACAAGTCTTGATATCGGAACAGTAGCTTTTATAGTAATGCAACATCGCAACAACCTGGATAGAAAGAGGTCAGATCTTAAAGGATGCTTGAGGAGCTCAGACTATGCAGTAGTGTGAACACTGCTTACCAATAGAGCTCAAAGCCTTGCACAAGTGTCTGGGTGGGAGAGGGTCCTGCATGGCTCACCGAGTACAGAAGTGTAGTGACTTTATCCTCCTTAGTCAACGTTTTATTTTAAAATCAGTTTGTTGGAGTTTGGAGCTGAAACAGCAACACATGGATATGGCTATTTTGGGGTGTGTGAGCTTGGTATTGGCCTTAAACCAGTATGGATATCAGTGGCTTCCTAGTAAAATATATGAAGTCACTATTAATATTTACCAAAAAAATATAGATTTATATATATTATAATATAACATTAGTATTATTAAAATATTATCTTAAAAAAATCTCTCCAGAGATTCCCATATCAAAAACCCATAAATTGGCCAGGGGTTCTCAAACTTGTTGTGCTACTACTACTTGGTGTATATGGGATTTCTGGTTTTAGAGTAAGCTGGAAAATATGTTTGCTTTTAACACAAATAAACTATATCTACAATGACTAAAACAAATGGATGAATATGGACATTATCAAGCTAAAGAAATCGTCTATGACTTCTTGATCTAGATAAGCTGCAACTAACATCTTTTTTCAAGACTGGGGGAAAAAAATTGTGGTCAGTGCAGGTCTCACTTCCTCTCTTGTTTGTGACTAAAGGACTGCAGCACATACCTTGTGAAAAGCTTTTAGGTGGCAGGATGAAGAATGTACAGCTTCAGATATGTAAGTCAGCCTTTCAGCAGTACAACATGTAGTTATAGGTCTGTTTCGAATGTGAATCTGATGTATGAAATGTGTTTGTTTTCTATTTGTAGGTCTACTCTTATGGACTGAAGCAGTTAACGGTTTACAAACTGTAAATGTTGAACTGGGACAAAACATAACTGTAAACTGTGATCTTCCCAGTATTACACGTAGTACCGAGGTATACTGGTACATGCAGACAGAGTGCAGAGCTCCAGTGGTGATATTACGCGCTATTGGTGAAGACCCGTTGGCCAAATATTGCAGCCCAGCTTTTAAACAGAAGTTCTCTTTAGTAAATCACTCTTTACTGATACACAACATCACAGAGGAGGAACTGGGGAATTATTACTGTGTAAACACTGGCGAACGGGTTTTCAGTAATGGAACAAGGATTCACTCCACCAGTAAGTGTCTTTAAAGATGTCTTATTCCTTTATTATTAGTGCCATAGCTCCGGCATTTCTAACGGACTTATTGAACCAGATTAGTCCATTTAGACAACTTCCATTCCCTAACGAAGACTTACTACACTCTCCTAGGATCACTCACAGCTGAGCTGATAGCTAAACTATAGAACTATAGATATTCTAGAGATGATTGCAGGTGTAATAGAAATGTTTAAATGCAAGTTCAAGGTATATTTAGGCTACAATATGGCTTCAGTATTGTGCTACATTCCCTCTTATTTGTGACTGAGTTTTGTTTTCATATATATAGTAATGCTTTATTATTATTATTATTTACTAAATTGCTTTATCTTTGGTGTTATAACATTTGCAGGACACACTTCTGAGCAGAACAATCAGCAACCACTGCCTCACCACACACCGTGGCAGATTCTGACTCTCGTATCTGCTCTGCTTAATTGTGTTTTTATTGCAACAATAATTGGTGAGTGATTATTAGTATACAGTATTAATAGGACACAGTTCACTACCATTTAAGTGCTGAAAATGTACTTATATGTATTCATATCTATAGTTTGTAGATTGATAAAATTACGTGACTGAATTACATGGCATCAGTATCATTTGGATATCAATAAAGTCCTGATGTTTTCAGCTAAAATTAATTTAAATTAAAAAAAAAATCAGAATCTTTTTTTTGAAAAATCAAAAAAAAAAAAAAAGAAAACTAATCATTATTGTTTGCTATGTGCCAGCTCTGCTAGTAAGCCACCGCAAAAGATCTTCAGGCAGACAACAACCTTCAGACTCTGATCTACAGCACCATCAAGACCCAAACATTACACAGGTAGAAAAACTATGCATTAGTAATCAGGGTTAGGGACTTCAAAAAAAAAAAAAAAAAAAAAAGATACACCACATAAAATCATTCAACAGGATTTTTGTCCTTAATTGTCCTTGGAGTCAAGGAAATCCTAACTACAATGTAAATGAAGTTCAAAGCAAGGCCAGAACAAAACACCACACCTATACATTGTGCTGAGCCGTAACGAATGATGAAACAATGGTTCTGTCTCTACAAACCTTACAAACCTTGGCTCTACATTCAGCTCAGCTCTGGTGTTTAATAATCTTTCACTAATTATAGTATAGTCATGAATATTAAACATATTTAATATTTACAATTTAAAAAGAAGCCCATAACTGGACAGTAGTAGTGGGCGGTATACTGCTTCATCCACTATATGAGTTTTTACATTTACGGCATTTAGCTGACGCTCTTATCCAGAGTGACTTGCAAGGTTAATCATATTACAGGGAGGCCAATGTGGTGTTAGGAGTCTTGCCCAAGAACTCTTATTGGGGTAGCACAGCATAGTCACCCATACAGGGATTTGAACTCCAGTCTCGCACATGTGGTGGTGGCTCCCTGGCGGGTAGTGGTGTTATCCGCCGAGCTACACCAACCAATTAATACCTGAAGAAGACAGTTAGTCAACAGCCTAGCATGTAGACTAGCCACCACTATGGTGCTGCTTACTTAACCAGCTGCTTTAGGCGGCGACAGCCTAGGCCTACAAGCCGAGATGCCCCGCAACATCTCAGCTAAAACTCACAGTGTGAACGGCTGCTAATGTTTACTGAATTTCAGCAACGTCTAAAGCTTGTAGATTACAGCTTCACTGTAAAGGCCACTGCACAACAGACTGGTACTCCCTAACTCTGAGTGCTGTTCATTTCCTCAGTGGGCCTTTTAATGCCTTACTGAAACCCAGAAAGACACAGGAGATCACATGTGACCTGGAATTTACACAAAGAAAGGCAGGCAGTCTTATAGCTAAACAGACAAACACAAGTTACCTCAGCTAGGGTTAGAGTTACAGGCTGAGCCGCTTTTAGTCTGTAACCAAACCAGGTTATGAAGAAATAGTAAACTGACCAAGTGCAATAAGTGATGCTCTATTTTGTTTCATTAAATCATGTAGAGTATAAAAACGAACCCTGCTATCAATGGCTTTCCCTGCCAGCATTCTACGGCAACACTCTGCTATGCTTCTGCTAAATGATTTTCGGATGTAAAACAACATTTATTTACATTTACATTTACGGCATTTAGCTGACGCTCTTATCCAGAGCAACTTACAAGGTTAATCATATCACAGGTAGTGTAGTGTTAAATTAAATATCATTATAAATAACATTCCACACCATTTTTCTCAGAAAAGCTACTGAGAGATTTACATACGCACAATCATTAGGGTCATCAATCCATATAATATTAATTTCTGTTTTATATTATTTGACCCAATTAAAATATTTTGGATTCACTTCCATTGTTTTCACTGCTTAATAAAAAAAATCTAATGTATATATCCATACATACATACATACATACATACATATACATATGCATTAGTGTTCCTAATTATACCACAGTAGTAATACTGCCCACTACTACTGGAAGTAGTATAATTTAACCATAATTTAATCTGTGAATTCAATCATTTCAGACTTGCCAGAAATTGAAACACCTACTGGGATTGTCAGGAGTGGGGAATTCAAAAGCATCCCAGTTATCCTGTAGTGTGGGCCAGGCGTCATTACTAGTGTCCATCAGTAGCACCATGTTGATAATCTAAAACTCCGCAGCTTATGTTGTTAGACTGCTGGATGTTTATGCAGTAAAATCATAGGCCAAGATAAAAGTCTAGTTTAAAATTAGCTAACTGGGTTTACAGGTACAGTGTGTTAAAGCAACTTGCCAAATATCTCTACTGTTAACCGAGTGTGTTTATAAAAAAGATATTCCCTGCTATTTTTTCAGTACGAGGAGATTGGGCTACGCCAGTCAGCCAGTGGAACGAGGCCGTGTCCGGGCGAAAGCCCCTATGCTCTAGCCCAACATCCAAACCCATGAAGACATGCAGGTAAATGTTTCCGTATTTTTACACAGGTAGGGTTCTAAGCCTGCTTCCTCTGATTATACACAACATTTGATCTTTATTAAAAATCGGTAATCAAGGTACTGACTGGCGCTGGTACACACTTTAATCTACCTCTGAAGTTTTGTTTCTTTTATGTGTCATTTTTTCCCCTCTGACCACATAGTGTATACAGAACTCTAAGAAAGCTTAAGGAGTTTTGACACCATCGTCACAACCATCACCTTAAACTGGAAATATGTGAATGTTTATTCATATAGCACCTTTTGCAATAGATGTTGTCAGAAAGCAGCTTTAGAGAGAATCAAGGTCTAAACCCGCAATGAGCAAACACAGATTAACCAGTGATAACTGATGATTATTAGAGTCCTATGAGAGTTACGATGAGAAACAGACCTCTGTCACTGTCACCAGTGAAACCAGTGATTACGCTTCTAAATATCTTGACCATTACAGGAGTTGTGATAAACCTGCTGGGAAAAAGATGGTACCATATGCCGTATGCAGATAGTATGCACCAAGAGGCAACATTTTCTTCCAAGGATCACAACGGACAGCTGCAGGAGGTGGCGACATCATGAGCTCACAAAGATCTGGACACCTTCATACCAAGAACTATTCTGAAAGTTTGCTTGACAAGCTTCCGCCAAGGTTCCTGACAGGCTAAACATCACTGGAACTCATCACCAGGGAAAACTGACCCAGTCTTCAGTCTCAAGTTCAAGTGCACATGAGAAACATAAAGTCAGGTCCATAGGTATTTGGACAGTGAATTTTTTTTGTGTGTGATTTTGTAATTCTGTTCTCTGCCACAATGGATTTGAAGTGAAGAACTCAAAAATATGACTGACGTCTAGACTTTCAACCATTTACAACCATTTCGTACCTCCATTTTCATAGTTCATAGTATTTTCAAGTTCAGCAACACCAGTGACCACAGAATTCTTTCCATGGTGAAGAAAAACCATGTCTAGTAAAGTCAACACTTGTAGACTAACACCATGTAGAAGATTGTTAGAGGATGTGTTATTTTCACTTATTGAGAAAATTAAAAAAGCATGCACAGAGACTGGTATTCACACTCGTACATATAACTGAGTTTGGTTTGTCCATTTTTATAGATATGTGTGCAGTATGTCACTGTCAGGGTCTTCTTAGCTTCTCAGACTGCTCTTCCCACCAGACCTCTGCACTTTTTAGTGGCTTAGTCGGATAGGAACAAGTTTTTAGGGCTCCTCTGGGTCTGCTCTCATTAGTAAACAATACTGCTATGTGTTGTGGGGTTGGAGTGTCCTGCCCGAGAAGCTCAAGCATTCAAAACGAAACAACCACTGTGTAAGCAATAAGCCTCACAAAGACACAGACTCAGCGATTCAGCTAAGAAGTGGTTCTCCGCTAGTAGGTCACAAGCAAAAAGTAGTTTGCAAACAAGGGTGGTGATGGTCACGTGTGCGTTTCTCTTCATCATCCAAACCTTTTATATTTAAGTCCAAAGGAATTTATACGGTGACTTAAAACTTCACCTAATGCTGAAAAGCAACTTGTAGGCAGACAGTAAAAAAAATAAATTATCATAATAATTAACACAGGGAAAATATGCACAGGTATACACAACTGTTAGGTACCATAGAACTTGACTGTATTGTTTATCTGATAACTGATAAATAACAACACGTTTTTCTGGTACTTGAGACAGAACAGGAGTCAGAAACCCCAGTGTGCTTGGTGTGGTATTAGCAAACTAAAATGTGAGTTGTTTTCAATCCTCAGCATTGTTTACAAACAAGAGGCATGCTCTGTTTTGGGTCGGGGGATGCTGCATGAGGGGAATTTCCAACACCATCTTCAGCTATTTTCAACGCTCATATTTTCACTCCAAGACGTAGCATGATTTACACATAAAGTCTTCAATTATGTCAGCATGCTATATGACATAATAGGTGTGAATTACCCACAGAGGTTTAAACTCGCAGGGACTGTTCGATCTGCTGATTCAAATGACTTCAGTCATTGACATACTTTCTTATTCTATCTTTTTTTTTTTTATACTACAGAGAAATAACATACAAAAGCATCAGTAGTAAACTGTGCTGTAGGATGCAGTTCACCACACAAGCCTTTTACAAAACTGTGGTTAGACACGTCTGGTTTAACAGCATCATGCAAAGGAGGTCTGACTGCTGTTGTGATCTGTGTGCAGCATGGCTAAAAACTTTGAGTGCATGCAATCTCTCTACAAATGCAATCAGGATTTAATATGAAAAATTCAGTCGGCACCTTCTATAACCTCCTGGCTAATACATAAATACACTGGTCTATTTCTAAAAGGGGAAATGTAACTTGTTTCAGTGTTTGATTCTCGCTGTATCATGTGAACATCTGCTGTAAATAGGTTCTTAATTCAGGGGTTATAGAGATTATCATAATTAATCTAAATATCTTTAACATTGTTGGTAGCTTGTAACAGCATAAATAGCTGTATATGTAGATTTATGGAGATCTGTCATAATGAAGAAATACTCACCAGCACCATCATAATGTCTTTTATCTTGCGAAAGCGTTTGCAGGGTTAGAATGTGCTGTGGTCAATCCCACATCCTGTCTGACACACTTTCAGTGCAAATGTACTAGACACACCGTGGAAAGATTCTATGCTACAGCATACAGCTTATATGGTTAGAAGCAGTTTGAAAGTTGAAATGGGAGAAACTGTAACAGTAAAGTGTGGGATCTAGCTTATAGTAAAAATAATACAGAGATATTTAGAATATACATCAGAACCACTGACTAATTGTGCTAGCACACATTTAACTGATACTGGTAAATGATACTGCCACATATACACACTCTATTAAACACACACACTAGGGGGCAGTGAGCACACTCGCTCGGAGCAGTGGTCAGCACCATCTACAGTGCCCGGGAAGCAGGTGGGGTTCAGGTGCCTTACTAAAGGCAGTTTATTCTGTCAGCTCAGAGAATCAAACTAGCGACCTCTAGTCCACGCCTGCCCGCAGAGGTTTTGGTATGTTCAGAAACAGTGCGGTGGTATGAAACACTCTTGATGATGAAAAGACTGAACTCACTACAACAACACAGATATCAAGTTTACATTACAAAATAAATCAGTCTTTACTGAAAGACGACATTACAGTAGATGAACTACTGATTATTACTGTGCCGAAACGTTGAATATGGATACATCATACTTCCAAATGACTATGTATTTAACGTTCTGTTATCAGTCTGTGTTTTAAGTTTGTTAAACTGTTGTTTAATTGTTACTCTGTTCTCAGGTACTAACACAGTAAAACAAGCTTCAATAAAACGATATCGTGGAGAATCTATATCTCCATAGCAGAAACATTAAGAAAAAGTTTCAACTTTGAAACCCACTGGAAGATACACTGACATACCAGAAGTCCTGGGATAGCAGTATGTAAACTGATTATGAAGTGGTATTATCTCAGAAGGCGGCTTGGGAATGCCCACAAGTTTAGTGCTCACGGCAATGCGTTGTAAATTATCGCCACCTTGGAAGTCAATGAAAGTGAAAATGAAATCAGATAAAATGCTTTTTTTAAAAGCATTTTCTTGCCATCTCATTCAAGGACTCCTTGATCACCCCGACTGAAGATGCAAGAAGCCTTGGTGTGTTTCTGGATGACCGATTATCGTTCTCAGCTCACACTGTGAACCTGACTTGGTCATGCAGGTGTCTTCTGTACAACATCCCGAGGATTCAACCCCTACTCTCTCAGGATGCCAACCAGTCTCTCATCATTTCAAAGCTTGACTCCAGCAACTTGGTCCTGGCTGGTCTTACTCTGCGGGCCATCATTAGGTGGGCCTAACACACAAGAAGTGCTTGTTGCAGACACTTGCCAATAAAATGTGCGTGGAAGATAGACGAACAGGCATCTAAACCACTTAGAGTTGGAAATGCTAAAGAAAGTAAGTGGGCTGTAACGCTAGCTGTAGTGGATAACAAGCTAGCTACCTTAAAACGGCTGAGAGCTTTTATAGTACACTTTTTACAGCCCACGTGGTTTAGAGTCGCCTGTTCGTCTCTTTCTTCCGTCTGGTTTTTAAAACTTTAAAGACCTTCCACAGGAAAAACAAAAGTGTGCCAGCTGGATGAAACATGTGCCAGAAAACAGAAAACAACATGCTTTAACATTTCCACTCGCAATTCCACTCTTTCACCGGCAAACCGTTTGACTGACAAGGGTCCGCAACAACACTGGCCCATGGCAAGTTTTAGACTCTTACCTGCTTGTACTAGCTAGGAAACACTCTCTGACTGAACACTAAGCACGGTTGTAAGTCGCTCTGGATAAGAGCGTCTGCTAAATGCCTAAAATGTAAATAAAAACCTAAAAAAAAGGTTATATTCCCAACAGACTATAGTATAATATAAAAAGGTCATACTACCCCCAACACACTGCAGAGGGCAGCAGAGTAGAAATTCTGACTTTGGAATCAGGGTGAACAATACTGCTTAGGAAGGTTATCCCAAAGTAATTAGCAGCAACTGGACAATAAAACCTTTGAACAGTGAGCAGTGCACACAACATCCAGCAGTACTCCAAAAAGCACAACACATTCTAACGGGTAGATGGAACAGCATACAAATGTATTAATCAGGCTCATAAGTCAAAAATGACTTTCCCATACATCCTCTTTACAATGTCCTTAAAGAAACTGGATCAAGGAGTGCGTGAAGTCTAACACTCTCAGTCACTCAGAAAAACAACAGAATCAAGGCTGTAGTGAACTCTACTACAGAAACACCTCAGCTAACGCCTCTGTAGGAAACAGATCACTACACACCTGCTTTTTATAGACCTGTGGTTAGACCAGTCTGCTGGTTTAACAGCCTCATCCACGCTGACCTTCAGCTGGTTCTGTTTCTCACTGACTGAAACGCTGTTCAGTGCGGTGCTAACTGTTTAAGGGATGATTTGATTGGGTCATTCTGGTTCAGGTCACTCTTTACAAGCTTATGGATACAATTTGAACTTTGCTGTTCTGTAAGTGCACTGCTGAGTGTGAAGTATGCAGCCTTGACAGGAAATTAACAACTTGATTTAAAGATTCCACAAGTGTATGTACTGCACATACACTGTGATGATGCATAAGGCGAGATCAGTACATAGAACTGACATTACATGGACCTTACACACTGTTATTCCACCTTCAAAGTCAAAACCTACAATTACAAAAACGGGAAATGGTGGAATGGAAATTTCAGCATACCAGCTGGTGAACAGGAACTTAAACTCCCACATCTGTAAGAGGATCCCGAACAACTTTAATCCTGCAGTCTGCACATTTCACTCCAAACAGTTTCCCAAACCTCTCTGGATAGTATGGAGCAGCTCCCCTCAGCGTTTGATCCTGGAGAGAGGAGCAGCTCCATCTTTATTAGCATCACAAACCCAACAGCAGCCTGTAAGTTGCAGCCATGCTGTGTGATTGTATCCATGTTTGGCGTTAGATACTAGCTTTAGCGCCAAGCTAACTAGTATAGCTAACTAAATAGTATGAGGGCGGAGCTTATTTAGTATTGTAATAAATCACAAATACATTTGCCTTATGTTCTAGTAGTTTTGAAAGCTCACGCAGGTGTAGCCCACTGAAGTGTCATTATTTATACTATGCTGGATTTTTCTTCGTGCTCTTGGACTCCCATCTGACACATCTTTGTCCTTTGCACAATTTTCCACAAATTATTACATCTTAAGTGGCTGAAATATTAATTTTAATACATTGTAGATAACACCACTGTGCACAGAATGGACATCATAAGACAGACAAGCACAGAACAATATCCCAAAAATATAGAAAGCTTTGTCCAGTGTGGTGGTGAAGCTGCTTTGGCAGTTGTAGAGTATGCTAGGTGTAGTCGGTCGTTTAACCGGAGACTTACTTTCCTTCAGTGCCCTTTCAGTGCTCAGGAGTGTTAGCTTACTTTTAGCATGACTGTAGCAATGTTAATGTAGGAATGTTCATATTACCACTCCTTAGTAACCAGTGACATTCATTTTTGATAAATTCAGCTCAGTGCTGGTGCTGCTAATATGGGCATGGCACTGACTACAGAATGACACATGGCCTCAGAGGTCGATCCTAAATAACTGTTGTTAGATTTATGACATTTAGCTGATGCTCTTCTCCAGAGTACAGAATTTGCTTTGCTGCCAACTCTAAAGATCCACCACTAATTAAAGCTATCCCATGCTGCACCCTCAACCCCATCCTCGAAGACTAAACATGCCATCGGTACTAATAAAGTGAACCTGTTCATGCAGAAATGTGTCTGACTATATGCAAATTCAGTATTACTCATATATTTTTTATATTGTGAATATGTGCCTGCACACCGACAAGGTTCTGTAACTACTCGTATGGTCTGTAAGATCACACTAAAACTAACACTGTAAAAACCCGTTTTTGGCCTGAATGAATGTAAAATACAGCTTTGTGTTCATATAAACATAAATTTGCAATGCACTGTTTTGTTCACAGTATTTAAACTAAAGCCAAACCAGTTTAATTGTTTGTTATCACATGACGTATTTAAAACTAATGAACTATTTTTGAAGTGTGTAGTTCCAGACTGATAGATGAGAAGTTTAGAATCGAAAAAGAAAAATTAATCAACGCACACAATCTCTGATATATAAAACCTTTAACCGCTTCTGCAAAGATGGACAAGGAGCTGCGGTCAGTGTAGAATATAGTCGCACTTCCTCCTATACATGTTGCTTAAACTGTCTTCACTCAAACAGAGGTAGAACTGTGAAAAAGGTTCAGGTGACAGAATGAAGAATGTACTGCTTCAGATATGTAAGTATTTATTTTAGATATTAAATATGTTTCAGTGTAAATCCTTTTTATTGAATGTGTGTTTGTTTTCTGTTTGTAGGTCTACTCGTATTCTTTGAAGCAGTTAACGGTTTGAAAGCTGTAACTGTTGAACTGGGACAAAACATTCTGGTGACCTGTGATCTTCACGGTTTTACACCTGGTACAGAGGTATACTGGTACATGCAGACAGAGTGCAGAGCTCCAGTGCTGATATTACGCACTATTGGTGAAGACCCGTTGGCCAAATATTACAGCCCAGCTTTTAAACAGAAGTTCTCTTTAGTAAATCACTCTTTACTGATACACAACATCACAGAAGAGGAACTGGGGAATTATTACTGTGTGAAAACTGGTGAACGGGTTTTCAGTAATGGAACGAGGATTCACACCACCAGTAAGTGTCTTTCAAGATGTTGTATATACTGTTGAGTTGCTGTTACTAAATGACTCTAAATCTGTGATGTTATTTAGTTCTGTGAAGCCAGTCATCAGATTATTACCAAGAAATTTCACCGGTGTTTCAAAACGTCTGCTTAATTAAATGGCTTACATGTAAAAAAAAAAAAATCATTCACAAAATCAAAGTTTCAAGTTGAATGATCTGTTCTAGAGAAACTTTCCTAGAATTGATCTCTCACTGATGATCAGACCAGAAAGGTTTAATACCTCTGAAAGTGCCCTCACACACAGATTATACATTACACTAAATGGTTAGGTTGATTCCTAGTCACACCTAATTTATTTATTATTTTATGATAGTTTTGAGGGAAAGTTTAGTCCTTGTTTTGATAACTGTAGAGGCTGGTAAGGCCAAAATTTAGAGGAATCCCATTTTTAGGGTTTACCACTATTTTATCATGAACATTACATTACATGTTTTAATTTTAAATTAAAACAGCTATAAATGTGTTAGACATCACACATACGTGTCACCAATACTGTATAGATATATTCAATCAGGAAGGTTCTGTACATCGAGAACTAGAATTTAAACTGAAATCTAACAGAAATTTCACATCACACTCTGAATGATTCGTTTACCTAATGATTTGCTTGTGCAGAAATGTTATTACTTATAGTTATTCTGATGCTACTGCTAAATGATGTGACATTATAATGTTTGCAGGACATACTTCAGACGATCATCAACTGCCACCACATTTGCCATGGCCAGTTCTGACTCTTGCAGCTGCTCTGCTTAACTGTGTTTTCATTGCTGTTATCATTGGTGAGTTAATGAGGAAAACCATTTACAGTTTTACAGACTGTGACTGCTTTTTGTGGCTGAATAAACTGAACTGATTTTTTTTCCCATGTGTCAGTTCTGCTCTGCAAAAGATCTCCAAAAGTCCAACTTCAATCTTCATTCTCTAACACACAGCAGCATGAAGACACCAGTCATGTACAGGCAGGTTAATGGTACATTTATAACAAGCTCTAATTATTATCATGTCCGAATAATTTGCTTATTTTTCTGTGCTTATAGCTGTTTAGACAAATTTGGACAGATGTAACCCTGACTACTGCAGTACAATTATGTCTCATTCTGACACTATGGTAGTCATCAATAGTGCAGTAAAAATAAATATACATATATATATATATATATATATATATATACACATGGTTAAAATGTGCAGTGTACAAATGCAACAACACTACATTTCCCAAACACACACACACACACACACACACACACACTTAGTGACATTTCATTCTTAATCCATAGGGTTTGATATGATATTCTACCCTTTACAGATATAACAGCTCCAACTCTTCTGGGAAGGTTTCCACAAGATTTAGGAGTGTGTTTAATAATTGACCATTATTCCAGAAGCGCATTTGCTTTGTGCACTGGTGTGCGGTCATGTTGGAACAGGAAGGGGCCGTCCCCAAACTGTCCCACAAAGTTGGGAGGATGGAATGGTCCAGAGTCTCTTGGTCTGCTGAGGATTAAGGGTTCCTCTCACTGGAACTAAGGAGCGGAGCTCAACTCCTGAACACCACCCCCACACCATAATCTCCCCTCCACCAAACTTTACACTCGGCACAGTGCAGTCAGACAAGTACCGTTCTCCTGGTACCACCAAACCCAGACTCGTCCATCGAATAGCCAGACGGAGAAGCGTGATTGGTCACTCCAGAGAACACGCCTCCACTGCTCTAGAGTCCAGGGGCGGAGCTTTACACCACACTCTGCACTGCGCTTGGTGATGTAAGTCTTGGATGCAGCTGCTCGCCATGGAAACCCATTCCATTAAGCTCTACACACTGTTCCTAAGCTGATCTGAAGGACACATGGAGTTTGGAGGTCTGTAGTGATGGACTCTGTAGAAAGTTGGCTAGGATATTCAAGCTGTACGGGATGGATTATTGCAGGACACCATTAGGAACCTCTACAACTCCATGTCCAGACATGTGCCATGTTGTGTTAGACACCATACTGAGAGACACGCTTTAATTCATTAAACTTATTTTATTGTTTTCTGGTTTGTAATATTGCAGCAGACTGCGGTAGCACAATGCTTACATAAAGCAGGACCAGTCAGGAAATAGTCGTTACATTAAATAACTAAATGGTTCTGTGGTCCCCAAGTATGGTAAACTAATCGTGCTGAGAAAACTAAGCTCAGCTTGCTTTGTAAACATTCCATGCTAAACTGTGTCTGTGTGGAGTTTCTTTTGAGAATCCTTTTGTTTTAATTCTTTTAATGCTGGTGACATAAATAATTGAAACTTCATACCTAGTGTTTTTTTACATAGGGAGGTATGTGTGGTCATGAATCATAAGATTCGTAGTGTTGCCTACTTTTGACACTGGACATGTGAGTTTAATGAATATTTTGTCTAATCGTGGTAACCATGGTTTTAATGATGAATAAAATTTTAAATGGTAATGTTAACCATGTGGTGTACAGTGAAACCACTAACTGTGTCACCACGAGCCAGAACAGCTAGAAAACACACATATTTTGTATATTACTGAGCCAAACACCACAATCCTTTTGAGATTTTATCAGATTTGATCAGTGACTTTAAATATGTTTTTAAAACAATAATCTGGCCTTCAGTTCAGCTAACCTTCAAGCGCCTTTTTGTGATCATATTTTTATTAAGAAAAGCGCACACAGTACACCATATATTTCTTTCTATTAAACCCCACCCCCTTATATAAGAATGAACGCATTCACCCTTGTGACTTTCCCCATGGCGACCCATGCGCATGCCTAACCCTAACCTGGATCTCTCGACAATGAAACAAATCACTCTCACTCACGCACTCACACACTCACATAAAGTAAGTAAATAAAAGGGATTACAATCAAACGAGCTGCACTCTCTATTTGACTAGATTTTATGCCAAATCCCATGCCCCGAAAAGTCTTAAAGATAGCTGCATGCACTCGGGCTACAGACCCATCCTCCATAAGGACAATTTCAAGGGAAGAGTTTGCCCCTCACTGGCAAGCCAAAGAATAAGGCAGATGCCAACTCAAGGCAAACGTGTTCTTGGCAGCGGTGAGACCAGCCCAAAAAAAAAAGGTTAGAGATCCTTGCTTCCAGAAACTAACAATATCAAGGCAATCCCAATACATATACATAAATGACCCCAGAGCACTGAGTGGACATAAGTCGCACAAGTCTAGGAGTCAGATACATCCTATAAACAAATTTGTAATGTATTAATTGATGATCGGAATTTTTTAGATGTACTATACAAATGTTTTCATACCGTGCTCCAACTAATCTCATTATTTACAGCAGATAAGTCCCTACACCACGCAGCTTCTACTGGTAATGGTCTGTAGGGTTCATAGATAAATTTGTAAACTTTAGATACCATCAACCTTCAACTGCCTGACGGCACTACAAACATGGCCACCAAGAAAACAGACTTTCCTATGAGGTGCACATACCACAAAACATGTTCAGTCTGAGGTTTTAAATAAATAAGTCTGCAACAGCTAATCAACATTCCTTCAATAATTTATACGGTAAAATAATTACTTATTACTAATAATAACAACTGGAAATAAATCTGCTACTGAGTAGTTGTAATGAAGATGTTCATGTTTACCATTTACATCACTTGAATGAAAGAAGGCTGTGCTGTGGCTCGATCTTGCCAATGCATATGGTTCGATACCACATAAGCTAGTGGAGGTTGCCCTGAGCAGATACCATGTCCCAGAGAAGATACAGAACCTCATCCTTGACTATTATAACAACTTTAGTCTGAGGGTGTCCTCTGGGACCTCAACATCGGAGTGGCATCGTTTAGAGAAGGGCATCATCACCAGCTGCACAATCTCTGTGTCCCTGTTTGTACTGGCCATGAACATGCTTGTGAAGTCTGCGGAAGATTAGTGCAGAGGTCTATTGTCCAGATCTGGCACCCAACAACCCCCAATTAGAGCATTTATGGACGATGTTACGGTAACTACAACATTAGTGCCCGGATGCAGATGGCTTCTCCAAGATCTCGATAGGCTCATCACATGGGCAAGAACGAGCTTCAAGCCTGCAAAGTCCAGGTCCTTGGTCTTGAGGAAAGGAAAAGTGACTGACCGGTTCCGCTTCACCCTGGGAGACACTCAGATTCCATCAGTGTCAGAAAAGCCAGTGAAGAGCTGGGCAAGCTTTTCTCTGGCAATCTGAAGGGCACCACTGCACGCGAAGGTACCAGCAATGACCTTGACACGTGGCTCTCGGCTGTGGACAAGTCTGGGCTTCCTGGGAAGTTTAAGGCCTGGATCTACCAACATGGCATCCTGCCTCATCTCCTCTGGCCACTGCTAGTCTATGAAGTCCCGATCACCATCGTGGAGGGCTTTGAGAGAAAGATTAGCCAGTTCCTACGCAGGTGGCTGGGCCTGCCACGAAGCCTAAGCAGCATTGCACTTTTTGGGCATAACACAAAGCTGCAACTTACGTTTAGCAGTCTGGCAGAGGAGTTCAAGGTCGCCCAAGCCAGAGAAGTCCTGCTCTACAGAGATTCCACCAACACCAAGGTCTCCTCAGCAGGTGTAGAGGTCAGGACAGGACGGAGGTGGCGCGCACAGGAAGCAGTGGAACAGGCAGAGGCAAGGTTGCGCCACAGTATCCTGTTGGGCACAGTGGCAATCGGTCGAGCTGGACTGGGCAGCAAACCGAAACCTAGCTACAGCAAAGTGAAAAGGGGAAGAGGAAGCTAGTCCAGGAGGGGATACATGCTGAGGTAGAGGAAGCCCGTTTTAGCAGAATGGTGAACATGTCCAAGCAGGGGGCCTGGACCAAATGGGAGCATACAGCTGGCCGCAAGATCCTTGTCTAGTCAGTGTATGACATTCTCCCGAGTCCTGCCAACCTGTTTACCTGGGGCTTGGTGGACTCACCTGCTTGCCAACTGTGTCAGAAGAGAGGAACTTTAGAACACATCCTCAACTGCTGCTCAAAGGCCCTGGGAGATGGTCGATATTGTTGGCGCCACGACCAGGTTCTGCGAGTAGTAGCAGACTCCATCTGTGCTGGCATTAACAACAGCAAGCGGCAACACCCCTCCAAGTGTACCATCGCTTTCACTCGAGCTGGTGAGAAGCCCCAGCCCCCATGGAAGACCCAGGGGGGTCTGCTTACAACAGCAAGGGGCTGGCAACTACTGGTAGACCTTGGGAGACAGTTGAGATTTCCAGACATCATTGTTGCAACAACACTCCGGCCAGACATGGTCTTGATGTCTGGGTCAACCAAGCAGGTAGTGCTACTGGAGCTAACTGTCCCCTGGGAAGATTGCATGGAGGAAGCTAAAGAGCAGAAAAAGGAAGAATTACGCTGACCTGGTGGCGGAGCGTCGGAGGAATGGGTGGAAGGCCCGCTGCGAGCCAACTGAAGTTGGCTGCAGGGGGTTTGCTGGCCAGTCTCTATATCGGGTCCAGTGTGGTGGTGAAGCTGCTTTGGCAGTAGTAGAGTATGCTAGGTGTAGTCGGTCGTTTAACCGGAGACTTACTTTCCTTCAGTGCCCTTTCAGTGCTCAGGAGTGTTAGCTTATCGTACCAGTGTTCAAATTACCACTCCTTAACAACCAGTGATATTCATTTTTGATAAATTCAGCTTAGCGCTGGTGCTGCTAATATGGGCATGGCACTGACTACAGAATGACACATGGCCTCAGAGGTCGAGCCTACATAACTGTTTTTAGATTTATGACATTTAGCTGATGCTCTTTTCCAGAGTACAGAATGTGTTTTGCTGCCAACTCTAAAGATCCACAACTAATTAAAGCCATCCTATGCTGCACCCTCAACCCCATCCTCGAAGACTAAACATGTCATCGGTACTAATAAAGTATGTAAATTTAGTATTACTCATTTCCACACTGTACTAAATATGGGCTGCTTTATTAAAACAAGTTAGTCACCAGGCCAGCTTAAAACTTTCTTCTATTAGCAAGTGACCAGACAAGTAATTGTTACTTATTTGAAGCAACTAAAAATGTGATTACTTTTAATATTAAAGTGGTTACACTTATTTTTTTATAGTGTGTTAAGTTGTAAAAATGTGCCTGCACACCGACTAGACCTACTCGTGTGGTCTAGTAAGATGGCATTGAAACTACACTGTAAAAATTGACCCGGTTTTGGTCTGAATGAATGTAAAATACTGTTTTTTGTTTATATAAACATAAATTCGCTATATACTTTTGTATTCACACTATTTGAACTATGCAAAACCAGTTAAATTATTTACCACATGAAGTATTTTTAAAAAATTAACCATTTTTACAGTGTGTAGTTCCAGACTGATACGAGAATGAAGTGTAGCATCTGTATGCACTTAACAAGCTAAAGAAAAATGAATCAACGCACACAATCTCTTCTACAGACCTTTAACCGCGTCTGCAGAGAAGGAGAAGGAGCTGCGGTCAGTGTAAAATATAGTCGCACTTCCTCATATACATGTTGCTCACTCGAACAGAGGTAGAACTGTGAAAAGTGTTCAGGTGACAGAATGAAGCATGTCCAGCTTCAGATATGTAAGTATATATATTTTTTTGCAGTAGTAAATTATTTAGATATTAGATCTGTTTTGAATGTAAATCCTTTTTATTGAACGTGTGTTTGTTTTCTATTTGTAGGTCTACTCATATTCTTTGAAGCAGTTAACGGTTTGAAAACTGTAAATGTTGAACTGGGACAAAACATACTGGTAAACTGTGATCTTCCCAGTATTACACGTAGTACAGAGGTATACTGGTACATGCAGACAGAGTGCAGAGCTCCAGTGCTGATATTACGCACTATTGGTGAAGACACACACCCGTTGGCCAAATATTACAGCCCAGCTTTTAAACAGAAGTTTTCATTAGTAAATCACTCTTTACTGATACACAACATCACAGAAGAGGAACTGGGGAATTATTACTGTGTAAACAGTGGAGAACGGGTTTTCAGTAATGGAACGAGGATTCACACCACCAGTAAGTGTCTTTAAAGATGTTGTATATACTGTTGTTGAGTTGTTGTTACTAAATGATTCTAAATCTGTGATCTGCGAGTTTAGTCCTTGTTTTGATAACTGTAGAGGCTTGTAAGGCCAAAGTTTAGAGGAATCCCATTTTTTAGGGTTTACCACTATTTTATCATCAACATTACATAGAAAATGTTTTGGATTTTTAAACAACAGCTATAAATGTGTTAGACATCCCACATACTTGTAACCAATACTGTATAGATATGTTCAATCAGGAAGGTTCTGTACATCGAGAACTAGAATTTAAACCGAAATTTCACATCACACTCTGAATGATTTGTTTACATAATGATTTACTCATGCAGAAATGTTATTACTTATAGTTATTGTGATGCTACTGTAAAATGATGTGACATTATAATGCTTGCAGGACATACTTCAGACGATCATCAACTGCCACCACATTCGCCATGGCCAGTTCTGACTCTTGCAGCTGCTCTGCTTAACTGTGTTTTCATTGCTGTTATCATTGGTGAGTTAATGAGGAAAACCATTTACAGTTTTACAGACTGTGACTGCTTTTTCGGCTAAATAAACTGAACTGACTGATTTAAAAACCTTTTATTTCTTCCATGTGTCAGTTCTTCTCAGCAAAAGATCTCCAAAAGTCCAACTTCAATCTTCAGGCTCTAACACACAGCAGCATGAAGACACCAGTCATGCACAGGTAGGTTAACGGTAGATGTGTCAGAAATGTCAGAATAATTTGCTTATTTTTCTGTGCTTATAGCTGTTTAGGCAAATTTGGACAGATGTCACCCTGGCTTCTGCAGGACAATTATGTCTCATTCAGACACTATGGTAGTCATCAATAGTGCAGTAAAATAAAATAAAATACATGGTTAAAATGTGCAGTGTACAAATGCAAAATACATCATACATGTAACTACACTACACGAACTATTCGCTAACACTCACACACACACAAACTTGATGACATCCCATTCTTAACCCATAGGGTTTAATACAATGTCGGCCCATCCTTTGCAGCTATAACAGCTCCAACTCTTCTGGGAAGGTTTTCCACAAGATTTAGGAGTGTGTTTAATAATTGACCATTATTCCAGAAACGCATTTGCTTTGTGCACTGGTGTGCGGTCATGTTGGAACAGGAAGGGGCCGTCCCCAAACTGTCCCACAAAGTTGGGAGCATGGAATGGTCCAGAGTCTCTTGGTCTGCTGAAGCATTAAGAGTCCCTTTCACTTGAATTAAGGGGCGGAGCCCAACTCCCGAACACCACCCCCACACCATAATCCCCACTCCACCAAACTTTACACTCGGCACAGTGCAGTCAGACAAGTACCGTTCTCCTGGCAACCGCCAAACCCAGACTCGTCCATCAGAGCACCAGACGGAGAAGCGTGATTGGTCACTCCAAAGAACACGCCTCCACTGCTCTAGAGTCCAGGGGCGGAGCTTTACACCACTGCATTCCACGCCTTGCACTGCGCTTGGATGCAGCTGCTCGCCATAGCTCTACACACTGTTCCTGAGCTGATCTGCTCTACACACTGTTCCTGAGCTGATCTGAAGGACACATGAAGTTTGGAGGTCTGTAGTGATGGACTCTGCAGAAAGTTGTTGAGAATATTCAACCTGTACGGGATGGATTATTGCAGGACACCATTAGGAACCTCTACAACTCCATGCCAAGACACCTGCCATGTTGTGTTAGACACCATACTAAGAGACACGCTTTAATTTATTTAACTAATTTAATTGTTTTCTGGTTTGTAATATTGCAGCAGACTGCGGTAGCACAATGCTTACAGAAAAGCAGGACTAGTCAGGAAATAGCTGTTATACTAAATAACTAAATGGTTCTGTGGCTAAGCTAATTGTGCTGAGAAAACTAGGTTTAGTTCTGTTTGTAAATGTTCCATGCCGAACTGTGTCTGTGTGGAAAAGCCACTGGAACGGTTACCCTCCATTCTCAGAAACGTTCGGCCCTGCAGTAGAAAAGAGGCTAAAGTTTTTTTGCTCCAGCAGTTAACAGTAGCCTTAGCCCAATGGTCTGTTTACTTCATTACTCCATTTTTAAGATGGTTCCCTCTATACGTCATGCTAAATACATGACTGGGTTGTTTATCTTTTTTTCCTGCAGTAGTAGATGGTACTTGATCAGCTGCTGGTTACATGAATAAGGCAAGTGTTCACTCTTTGTAAAGATCTGGGCAAGCACAGTAGCCAGAACTAGCAATGTAATATGAAATTCTGATATTACGATTATCGTAACCAATATCGTGGTATCACAGATACCAGCATCATCATTAAAAAGGTTTATATACAAAAACAGAAATAATTTCAATAAGTTTAATATTGATGACCAGCAGTTTTGTAGCCTTTTGTTACAGGGACTTTTATTTTGATAGACAAATTTACTATTAGGTAAATAGTGAGACCCTATCCAGTTGGTAGCAAGACTGAGTTCTAGCCTGGAAGGGAGAGTGCTATTTATTAAAGCCGAATAATGGACTATGACTTTGTCTCCACTGAGTTTCTTATGAGAATCCTTCTGTTTTAATTATTTTAATGCTGGTGATATAAATTATTGAAACATCCTACCTAGTGTTTTTTACATAGGGAGGTATGTGTGGTCATGAATCATAAGATTCGTAGTGTTGCCTACTTTTGACAATGGGCATGTGAGTGTAGTGTGAGTTTTGTCTAACTGTGGTAACCACGGTTTTAATGATAATTAAAATTTTAAACGGTAATGCTGACCATGTGGTGTACAGTGAAACAAGAGACTGATTCAACACGAGCCAGAACAACTAGAAAACACACATTTTGTCCATTACTGAGCCAAACACCACAAACGATGTACTATACAAATGTTTTCATACCGTGTTCCAAGAAATCTCGTAATTTACAGCAGATAAATCTCAACACCACAAAGCTTCTACTGGTAATGGTGTGTAGGGTTAAGAGATACATTTGTGAACTTTAGATACCATCAACCTTCCACTGCCTGACTGCACTGCAAACATGCCACCAAGAGAACAGACTTTCCTATAAGGACTAAGGTGCTAATAACTGAACATACCACAAAACATGTCCAGTTTGAGGTCTTAACCATAGGTCTGCAACACGTAATCAACATTACTTAAAACATATATATGGTAAAATAATTACTTATTACTAATAATAACTGGCAATAAATCTGCTACTGAGTAGTTGTCATTAAGATCTTCATGTTTCCCATTTACATCATTTGAATGAAAGAGGAAAAACTCTATTCAGTTCAGGGTTATCAAAGAAAATGTGTCTAAGATATACAAACACCACTTTAGCAACATCTAAAAAGATGACTCCCTATAAGATATATGAACCCAAGCTCACCTTTGATGGCAGCGTCCTACAGTAGAAATACATTCAAGACAGTTAGTGACATATGCAAAAGCATAACTGTAGCCAAAAGTACAAAGGTCTAATTTGCTTTAGGGATATAAATACATTAACTGAACGAATGAGTTTTGCCTGAAGTCTATAGTTAAATTAGACTTATTCACTACTAGAGCGTTAAGGCAGACGGATCCGAAATCAACTTTGTCACGCAAAAACATCATTTGTCTCCGATCTCTCAGATATTTCAACTTCCAGAGTTATTATCTAAACATGGCTTCCTCAGGTTCATTATATAAACTTGCAATACTCTAACTTCTGTCGGTCAACAACAAAATTGTTTTGTGGTCAGCAGAGCTTTTATTCATTCTAATGCTTTTCTTCTCCTTTACAGAATCCATTCTTAGTGAAGGTACAGGAAGGAGTGCAGAGAGGCTGCAAAAGCAGCACCTTTACCATGGTGGAATTTACCCAGCTGAGCACCGTGCTGTAGGACCAACCACACAAACCTCACTTCAGTTACTCACTCTCATAACTATGTCTCTTGCATGTTTTACCACAGTTTTTAAATAAAATCGTTTCAGTACTGACCAATACGTCTGTACTGTTCCTTTTTCATTCACTTTTAGTTCCTATTATCAAATTTGCAATTAATAAGCTCAACAAGATCTAAGGCACGTGTTTAAGTTAGCTAAACATGGCACTGTAAACGCGTGGCCCATTTTTGAATATCCAAACCCCGGATACATTTAATATGTTTCACTTTACCTTTACAAATTTACTAACAGAGATTTAATTCAGCAGCTTATCAACCAACAATGTCCATGCAAATTAGGGATGCAGTGACTCAACTTCTCCAATACCTCCAAGACTGAGACAGAATGTAACTGGCACCATTTAAGGTGGAACAGAAAATCGGCAAACCAGCTAGTGAACAAGAACTTTAGCTCCCACATCTTTAGCAGGATCCCAAACAACTGTAATCCTGTAGTCTGCACATATCACTCCGAACAGTTTCCCCAAACCTCTTTAGGCAATATGGAGCAGCTCCACTTAGTATTTGACCATGAAGAGACAGAAGAGAGGAGTGATGTCTATGCTGACATCACAGAAAATACTCAGTCAACATACTCTATGGCACCTTGGCTAATATTTAATTTAGAATTGGCCATATAAACATTACTTTTATAAATCACAAATACTGTTGTCCTATGTTCTAGTGGTTTTGAAACCCACACGGGTATATAGGCCACTGAAGTGTCATTTAGTCAGACTTTAATTTGCTGATACCGTGTTCTTTCATTACAATCTGAAATGTTTTTCTTGCGCCAAAATATGAAAGTGGCTAAAGTTTGAATTTTGTTTTACTATGTGATGATGTAGAGCTACACGTCACCAGTATATATCATAAGATGTATATACTTACCGATACTTACCCGTGACTAGTCTTTACCCGTATGATCTAAAAGAGTAATGAGAGCAAAACTCAGAGAGAGATCTGTATGACTTTGCAGTCATTGATCTGTCTACCTCTGTATATGGAGTTTGTCTCATGTCGTTTTTGTTTTCCGTCCAGTATATGTGCTTGTAAATATGTAAATAGTTATCTGTGTCCTGTGAATAAAAAGATGAAGGGGAAATATCTCTAGTTTTCGTGCCAGTCAACCTTTTCCAGGCCCTTAGGCCCCTCGCCCGACACTACCCATACGGTGTGACACACCACTCCTGCAAAAAAAGCTTTGTCCAGTGTGGTGGTGAAGCTGCTTTGGCAGTAGTTGAGCATTCAGTGCCCTTTCAGTGCTCAGAGTACAGAATGTGTTTTGCTGCCGACTCAAAAGATCCACAACTAATTAAAGCTATCCCATGCTGCACCCTCAACCCCATCCTCGAAGACTAAACATGCCATATATATAGGTACTAATAAAGAGAACCTGTTCATGCAGAAATGTGTCTGATTCTATGCAAATTCAGTATTGCTCATTTCCACACTGTACTAAATATGGGCTGCTTTATCTATTTAAACATTTATAAATAAAAAAATTATTTATATTTATTAGATTTAAAAATGTATTTTTTATAGTGCGTTGTGAAAATGTGCCTGCACATTGTTAATACTCATATGGTCTATAAGTAAGATGGCATTAAAACTACACTGCAAAAATGGAACTGTTTTCTTTTTGGCCCGAATGAAGGTAAAATACTGCTTTTTGTTCATATAAACATTAATTTGCTATGCACTGTTCACAGTATTCGAACTAAGCAAAACCAGTTCAATTGTTTGTTGTTGTAATGAACCACTTTTACAGTGTGTAGTTCCAGACTGATAGATGAGAAGTGTAGAATCTGTATGAACTCAAGAAGAATTAATCAACGCACACAATCTCTGAAACAGATAACCTTTTACCGCGTCTGCAGAGAAGGAAAGGGAGCTGCGGTCAGTGTAGATTGTAGTCACACTTCCTCCTAAATATGTTGCTCAAACTGTCTTCACTCAAACAGAGGTAGAACTGTGAAAAAGGTTCAGGTGACAGAATGAAGAATGTACAGCTTCAGATATGTAAGTATTTATTTTAGATATTAAATATGTTTCAGTGTAAATCTTTTTTTATTGAATGTGTGTTTGTTTTCTGTTTGTAGGTCTACTCGTATTCTTTGAAGCAGTTAACGGTTTGAAAACTGTTAATGTTGAACTGGGACAAAACATTCTGGTAACCTGTGATCTTCCCGGTTTTACACCTGGTACAGAGGTATACTGGTACATGCAGACAGAGTACAGAGCTCCAGTGCTGATAATACGCACTTTTACTGCTGGCACACAAATTCTGCCCAAATATTACACCCCAGCTTTTAAACAGAAGTTCTCTTTAGTAAATCACTCTTTACTGATACACAACATCACAGAGGAGGAACTGGGGAATTATTACTGTGTAAAAACTGGGGAACCGGTGTTCAGGAATGGAACAAGGATTCACTCCACCAGTAAGAGTCTTTAAAGATGTTGTATATACTGTTATTGCTGTTACTAAATGATTCTAAATGTGTGATGCTATGTCTTTCTGCAGGGGGTAAAACAGAACAGGACGATCAGGAACTGCCTCAGCACGGACTCTGGCCAACTCTGACTCTAGCGTCTGCTCTGATTACCTGTGTTTTCATTGCTGCGATTGTAGGTGAGTGATCACCACTCCTAACGCAGTACACAGTTCACTGTACTACAGAAACAAAGACTGTTTTGTGTCCAGGGCTAATTTTCATATTAGATAAATAAATAAGACACATTAGATTACTTTACTATACCTCCTTGTAGTGCAGGGACTTAGTTATCATCATTGTGAAGAGTTATAATGCCCACACAATGCCCCCTTCTTAGAGTTTAAATAACAGAGCAACTAGACTACATGGACAAAAGTGTTAGCACACCTCTGTATCACACCTGCAGGAGCTTTAATGACCTCTGATTCTAAATCCACAGGCAGTAATATGAAGTTGGTCCCTGTTACAGCTATAATAGCTTCCACTCTTCTGGGGTTGATGTCAGGGCTCTGTGCGGGTCAGTCAAGTTCTTCCACACCAAACTCACCCAGCCATGCCATGAAGCTCCCAGTACACAGTTTTTGTGCTGATGTTAAGGCCAGGGAAGGTTTGGAGCTCTGCGGTTATTGGGTTAGCAGAGCGGAGGACACTTTTACGCACTATGCTCCTCAACACTCTGAGACCCCGCTCTGTAACTTTACATGGTCTTTAACTTTGAGATTTGATCTGTTGTGGTTCCTGAACACTTCCACTTTTCAATAACACTTCTCACAGACGACTGTGGAATACTTAGGGGGAAAATCAGTTTCACAAACTCGTTGCAGTGGCATCCTATTACAGCACCATGCCGGAATTCAGTGAGCACTTTAGAGCAGACCGAATGGCTAGGTGCTTGGATTTTTTGTACCATGGCGATGGAACTGAATTCAAATGATTAGGAGGTGTGTCCCAACACTTTTGTTCATATAGTATACATCGTCGCTGTCCAAAGATAAACAGCTTCAAAATGTCAACTTTACAGGAGAGGCCAAAAACCTCATTTGGTTTGAATGGAAGTCAATGGAACCAGACGTCTTTCCAAGCAGTTTTGGGCCATTTCTTTCGGTCCATTCTTCATGAAATTCCCACACAGTGTAAACAGCAGGTCATGTGATCAAATGAGGCATAAAAGTAAAAATCAACAAAAATGGAGATACATGTTTTTCATTGGACAGCGACAATATGTTTCATTAAAGAGAGAGTAAACTAGTTTTTAGCCATGATTAATTGGATTTAATTTAGTGCAATGTGTGAAATTACCAGAGAGGTTAGTATTACCAAGTTTACTATTTTCTACTCAGAAAAATAAAATGAAAATGTTTCAAATTTTTCTCAGTTTAAAGTTCAGTATCGTAAATAATATTTTACATGGTAAAAAAAATTGAATTTCTTGAAATCAATACAATATTTTTACAAAACTACAAACAATATAAATATATTGATACTTATTACAGCCAAAAAATGCAAATCCTTTTTTTTTTATTACATAATGATCAGTTTAAATAGCCTTATTTTAACTGACTCATGCACAATCAACGATGTTTATTGATTTAATTGCTTTTTGTAACACAAAAACTTTCAGACGAATTAATAACACAGGAAACTAACATATATTGTTTTTAAAATTTGTTTCTGCCATGTGTCAGTTCTGCTAGCAGCCCACTGTAAAGGATCTCCAGAATCTTACTTAGAGGAGCATCAGGTTCTGACTTGTGTACAGGTAGTTACTATCATTGTCCATCAACGTGTTGATCAACTGTGTGTATGTAGATACTATAACCAAGTTAGATGCTTTAAAATGACGCCGCTGAAGCACTTGGTCCAATATACATAATTTTAGCTGCTTTATAAAATCATTACATTGCACATTCACTATGATTTGCTAATTAATATCCAGTCATTTTGTTATTTTCCAGTACGACATGACTGATCTACCGACATCGGCCAGAGCCACCTGTGTGGCGTTCAGCGAGGTATGCCAGGCATAATAGGTAACGTCAAACTTTTGTCTAATTGTACAGATAACAGTATGTACAAACACCGTCAGAGTCTCAGTGCCATAGTGTCAGACTTTTGTTCCAGCTAGACATTTGCACTTCTGTCACCGAGAGCTAGCCTGGGTAACCACACGCTTTCAGACCTGCTCTGGTCTGGGCCTGCAATCGTTACTATGACCTGTGTGGTTGTAGTGTCAGACATTCAAGACAACCACTTTGTCTTGTGACTCAGAAATCTACCTGCTTCTAATATAGTCATTCTGAACAGGTAGAACACAAAACAAAGATTAATTCCAGACACGTACTGGGTCATACGTGTGTTCGTCTACATCCTAATGTATTTGTTTATCTGTTCATTTAGATATTTTAAAAAATCAGTCACCCCCACCCCCAACAATTTGCTTTAGTCTTAGGTAGCAAAAAAACAACCTAAAAGCTTACAGCTAAAATTAACAGGGTCATGAGCATAGCCAAAATGTACACTTATAGCGGTTTGGTACCTTTCAAACATAGTATAAGGCATTACATTATGATATCTCATACTAAAATAAAAAAATTATTTATATTTATTAGATTTAAAAATGTATTTTTTATAGTGCGTTGTGAAAATGTGCCTGCACATTGTTAATACTCATATGGTCTATAAGTAAGATGGCATTAAAACTACACTGCAAAAATGGAACTGTTGTCTTTTTGGCCCGAATGAAGGTAAAATACTGCTTTTTGTTCATATAAACATTAATTTGCTATGCACTGTTCACAGTATTCGAACTAAGCAAAACCAGTTCAATTGTTTGTTGTTGTAATGAACCATATTTACAGTGTGTAGTTCCAGACTGATAGATGAGAAGTGTAGAATCTGTATGAACTCAAGAAGAATTAATCAACGCACACAATCTCTGAAACAGATAACCTTTTACCGCGTCTGCAGAGAAGGAAAGGGAGCTGCGGTCAGTGTAGATTGTAGTCACACTTCCTCCTAAATATGTTGCTCAAACTGTCTTCACTCGAACAGAAGTAGAACTGTGAAAAAGGTTCAGGTGACAGAATGAAGAATGTACAGCTTCAGATATGTAAGTATTTATTTTAGATATTAGATCTGTTTTGAATGTAAATCCTTTTTTATTGAATGTGTGTGTGTTTTCTATTTGTAGGTCTACTCATATGGGTTGAAGCAGTTAACAGTTTGAAAGCTGTAAATGTTGAACTGGGACAAAACATTCTGGTAACCTGTGATCTTCCCAGTATTACACGTAGTACAGAGGTATACTGGTACATGCAGACAGAGTGCAGAGCTCCAGTGGTGATAATACGCACTTTTACTGCTGGCACACAAATTCTGCCCAAATATTACAGCCCAGCTTTTAAACAGAAGTTCTCTTTAGTAAATCACTCTTTACTGATACACAACATCACAGAGGAGGAACTGGGGAATTATTACTGTGTAGAAACTGGAGAACCGATTTTCAGTAATGGAACAAGGATTCACTCCACCAGTAAGAGTCTTTAAAGATGTTGTATATACTGTTATTGCTGTTACTAAATGATTCTAAATGTGTGATGCTATGTCTTTCTGCAGGGGATAAAACAGAACAGGACGATCAGGAACTGCCTCAGCACGGACTCTGGCCAACTCTGACTCTAGCGTCTGCTCTGATTACCTGTGTTTTCATTGCTGCGATTGTAGGTGAGTGATCACCACTCCTAACGCAGTACACAGTTCACTGCACTACAGAAACAAGGACTGTTTTGTGTCCAGGTCTAATTTTCATATTAGATAAATAAATAAATAAGACACATTAGATTACTTTACTATACCTCCTTGTAGTGCAGGGACTTATTTATCATCATTGTGAAGAGTTATAATACAGCACAATGCCCCCTTCTTAGAGTTAGTACTTAAATAACAGAGCAACTAGACTACATGGACAAAAGTGTTAGCACACCTCAATATCACACCTGCAGGAGCTTTAATGATATCTCATTCTAAATCCACAGGCAGTAATATGAAGTTGGTCCCTGTTACAGCTATAATAGCTTCCACTCTTCTGGGTTTGAGGTGTGCTGATGTTAAGGCCAGGGAAGGTTTAAAGCTCTGCGGTTATTGGGTTAGCAGAGCGGAGGACACTTTTACGCACTATGCTCCTCAACACTCTGAGACCCCGCTCTGTAACTTTACATGGTCTTTAACTTCGAGATTTGATCTGCTGTGGTTCCTGAACACTTCCACTTTTCAATAACACTTCTCACAGACGACTGTGGAATACCTAGGAGGGAATCAATTTCACAAACTAACTTGTTGCAGTGACATCCTATTACAGCACCATGCCAGAATTCAGTGAGCACTTTAGAGCAGACCGCATGGTTAGGTGCTTGATTTTTTACATTTTTGGTGACGGAACTGAATTCAGTGATTAAGAGGTGTGTCCCAACACTTTTGTTCATATAGTGTATATGTTTCATTAAAGAGAGAGTAAATTAGTTTTATGTCCTGTGTAATTGGATTTAGTTTAGTGCACTGTGTGAAATTACCGGAGAGGTCAGTATTACTAAGTTTACTATTCTCTCCTCAGAAAAATAAAATGAAAATGTTATTTTGAGTTTAAAGTTCAGTAGTGTAAATAATACTTTTTACCTGGTGGAAAAAAATTAATCTTGAAATAATTTTTAAAAAATTCTTATTATTATTATTAAAATTATTATTATGTAATGATCAGTTTGAATACAGTTGACTTACGCATAATTAACAATGTTTTTATGGATTTGATTGCTCTTCGTAACACAATTAAAGATTTCAGACAAATTAATATCACAGGAAACTAACATATATTGTTTTTAAAATTTGTTTCTGCCATGTGGTCAGTTCTGCTAGCAGCCCACTGTAAAGGATCTCCCAGAATCTTACTTAGAGGAGCATCAGGTTTCTGACTTGTGTACAGGTAGTTATTATCATTGTCCATCAAACGTGTTGATTAACTGTGTGTATGTATGTAGATACTATTAACCAAGTTAGATGCTTTAAAAATGATGCCGCTAAAGCACTTGGTCCAATATACATAATTTTAGCTGCTTTATAAAATCATTTACATTGCCACACATTTTACTGAAGTATGATTTGCTAATTAATATCCAGTAATTTTGTTATTTTTTTTCAGTACGACATGACTGAGCTAAACCGACATCGGCCAGAGGCACCTGTGTGGTGTTCAGCGAGGTATAACAGGCCATGATAGGTAACGTCACACTTTTGTCTAATTGTATAGATAAACTGTATGTTTCTCAAAACACGGTCAGGGCCATAGTGTCAGACTTTTGTTCCAAGCTAGACATTTGCACTGCTTGTCCACCGTGGGTTAGCCTGGGTAACCACAAGCTTTCAGACCTGCTCTGGCCTGGGGCCTGCACTCCACCTGCTATGGCCTGTGTGGGTGTAGTGTGTCTGAGATGTTCATACATTCAAGACAAACCACCCTGTCAGACACAGACTCAGAAATCCACCTACTTCTAATATAGTCATTCTCAAGTGGTAGAACACAAAAACAAAAGGTTAATTCCAAACATGTACTGCGCCCCACAGGTGTGTTCATCTAAATGCTTATGTATTTATTTATCTGTTCATTTAGATATTAAAAAAAAAATCCTTTTCCCCACCTTACAACTTACTTTTAGTCTTAGGTAGCGAAAAAAACAAACCTAAAAGTTTACAGGTAAAATTAATTACCAGAATCATTAGCATAGCGAAAGATACACTTATTGCAGTTTGGTACCTCTCAAACATAGTATAACTCAGTACATTATGAATATTATAAGAGAACTAAATAATGCCTGTTCCTTTCACTCGGGAGAAATACAATGTCATTTCAAGTTTAAAGACCTTTCAGAAGACAAGCAATCTGATTTTTACACATTTATAGTCCTAGAGTTAAGCCATTTTAGGATTTCTACTCTCTGGATGAAGCTCATTTCTGGGTATGCATACTGTATTTGTGTTCCCAGTGCTTAAGAGAAATATAGAATTATTAGAAGTAATTTCTGCTGTAGAATCACCTCAGCTCACTCCTCTGTGGAGTGCAGTTCAGCACACACCAGATTTTACAATGTCGTAACTACATACATGTCAGGGATTTTGTGTGGGGTTTCTCAAACTCAGTTACATTCATAGGAAGGGTTTGGGTACAATTTTACCATCTTTAAAGGGAAAACTACAAAAATACACTGACAGTTCTAAGGCTGTTTTACTGCTCGGTTGTCCATACAGTCAAATGCACATGTTTGAACACCTCTAGTCAAATTACATGTTTTAGTGGCTGAAGTGAAAAAGAACTTCACACATCCTTGACAAGGATCGCCTGGAAAACAATGAGTAAAAATGTGCAAACTCTTTTAAGTAAGAGTGGTCTGATCTGAACATTGATATGGCCTACATCCAGAAACTTGTCTAGTTACAAGCCAAAGTAAACCACAGCTGCTTGTGAAGGTATACATTTTTTACCTGTGAGCTTATATTATGAAAATTTAAAAACATATTTCCATCATGATATGTATATTCAGCATAAAAGTATAAAAAAAGAAGCAATACAAATTAAAAAATGCGCAGAGGGTGGGATCTGTCAAAAAAAAGTCAACGTATCAACGCATACACAAATCAACAAACCATTCCATTTGACTGGAGGTGCCTTAAAACTTTTGCATATGACTGACTGTACATATTAAACATAGTAACAAAAATGAGGCCCCTAGAACTTGAAAAAAAAAGAAATATTAATCATCACCCATCACAAAGGTCTAAAGATTCTTTTTTCGATGTTGTTAGACCTTTGGTCATTTAGACCTCTGTGGAGCTGCGGGGAAAAAAAAAAGAAAAGTTGTGTGTGTGGTCAGTGCGCACCTGAAGACCCCCACTTCCCTCTCGCAAACCCTGGCCTTCCGTGGGCGGGCAGTAATGCAGGCAGGGACACCTTGTGCATGACGACTTTCAAGAGACAGCTCCCACAGCATGCAGAATTTACCAGCCTTTGGATGTTGTAAGTTTACTCTATTCGTATTTTCTGTGCCTCCTGAAGTCTGTTTTTATTATTATTTATTATTATTATTATTATTTATTATCATCGTTATTATTTCTGCATATAAGATGATGGAAGTAAATTCTCTGACCTATTATGTGCAGGGTTATTCCTATGTTACCTGTTTTTTCTCTTTTGCAGGTTTATTTCATATATGGTGTGAAGCGGTTACTGGTTTGAAAAAGCGGTTTTGAAAATTTGTCCAAGTTGAAAATGGGGGAGAGAGGGAAAAGCCGAACCCAAAACGACAGTAAAGTTTTGTGATGCTGCTGGTGGCTTGATAAAAGTTAATCCAGATATATTTTAAGGTATTTACTGAAAACTATGCAGCGCCCCGGTGCTGCTGATCTTACGCACCGCTGGCAAAAGATAAGCCCTAGCTATTACGACCACAGCAGCTTCCCAAACACAAGTTTTTTATTGCAAGCAAATCACTCTTGTACTGATCCAAAACATCACAGAAGATGAACTTGGGGGATTATTTCTGTGCAATCCCCGAGAAACTTAAAAAACCGGTTGTTTTTTATTGTTTTTAGCAACGGATATCAGGGGTCAAACGGCCACTGGTAGGAGTATCTCAATATATATTGGAAGTTATTATTTTATTAGGTCTACTACTATCTGTTTCCAAAATGTTCTCCCCCAACACCACCCAAAGAAATGTTGAGGACAGACAGAACATGGATATTATTCACCTACACGCACAGCATTTGGTATTTTGTCGTGTTTTATAAAATTTTTGGATTTTTGATTTTTTGGTTTGTTGTTCTCTGCTCCTCCTGTGCGCAGGAATTTCTTCTAAAGACTTGCCCCTCTCTCTCAAAGACACTGCAGAATGATCAGCAGGCCCGCCAACAACACACACACTCCATGGCCTAGTCTGACTCTCGCATTGGCTCTGCTTCTTCTAAGTAACTCGCCATTTTCACATCATTTATCATTCCGGTCTATCGGTGAGCAATTTACTGTTTAACAGCAGTATGCAGTGATCCCAAGCACCATACACCATACACACAAAGAATATTTTCCAGAGCTCTTGATTTTACTGGGTTTTGCTGCGCACCATTTTGATTGAATGAAAATGACTTTTTGTCTCCACTATATTTTTATTGTTTTGCCAATTTAACCAGCTCTGCTTACAAGCCACTGCATCAAAAAGAACTTTCAACTAAGGCCATCTGCAACATCAAAGGACACATTGATTCGCACGCACACAGGTGGGAGCTACAGGGGCATTGTTAAACCAGCATTAGTTATTTGCAATTTCTATCAGATATCTATCTATATATAAAAAGTAACTTGATTAGCACAAGCTTTATGAACGAGTAACATTTCTGATGTACTGTAGAAAATTACTCTCTGTGTAGTCAGAGTTTTTATTAAATTATTACATTTTTTCTTAGTGGAAAAAATTAATTTGTGTGGTTTCTCTTTAAAAAAAAAAAAAAAAAAAAAAAAAAAAGCAGAGAAGTTGGCTTAGTATTTGCCAGCTGTTTTGTTTAACTTTTCCACGTCCACCATATCCAGCAGCAATTACCTTTAACCTGTTGTTGAATATTTCACTAATGTCCAACCCTAATACTGTAACAATGTTCCTGTTTTTAAAAACATACAATTATAGGTTTTTTGGAAATAGTTTCACGTTTAAGAACATTTAAATACACATAAATTAGAAAATAAATGTAAGCTGTACTTTAACTTTTCCTTGAGTATGTTTTACTAGAGATTACTAGTACTTTTCCTTAAAATACAGGGCTTGTGTACTTCTGCCACCTCTCACTCTAAGTTATCAAATTTGACCAACTTGCATCTCTTTTTTTTATCCTATATAGTTACGAAGAGATTGTAAGGGTGTGCCCCACATCGGACACACACAAACAGGCAAAGTTAGAACAGCACTCATGCCCTTGGAGCGACCCCTTCTGAAACTGTAAAGGCAGCTTCGTCCTCGCGGTCATGGCGAGTAACCTCACACAGCTGGGGATAAAAGGATCAATTACCAAAATTTCAGTCATTAGTAGCATTCTGATTTATGTGTGGTTTTGGTACATACTATATTACACTGTTATATTGTACCTCTCGAAGAGGTTTTACAAGTTCATCTGAAGCTCACATGATGAAAGTGAGTTGTATAACAATTCTTAGGTTTTTAAACGTTTAACTGAGGGCAGTGCGCTGCCTGCAAGGGACATTCTTTATTTGGAACGCTGCCAGTCATCAAAACCTTTAGACAGCACAGCTCCTATAGCAGGTTCTCCTTATGTTCTATTGTAATGTTTTACTGTAGAACCAAAAAGTAAAAGACATCAAACTATGAAATACGACGTTTTACAGGAGGATGAAGCAGCTTTCTTAACCTGCTGATGTGGAGGCCGCGGTTTTAAAAAGGTTTTTTTCTAGGCAGTTTTTTGGGCCAAGCATTTTATTGGTCTGTCCATTTTAAATGGTAAAATAGAGCTTTTAAAGTTACATGCGCAAACAAAATACAATCGTTAGTGCTGACCAATATGGGCGGATATGCGCAAAAAATACATTATATTGTGATACATCAAGAGGTATAAGTGTGGCCTGGTATGTCAAAAATATTTTTTGCATTACATCTCCCTTAGTTGAAAACTGTTAAGTGGAATTGAGTCTTTAAGGGAAAGAGAAACATCCTTTTATTTTGGGTGTGTCCAAACTTTTGAACTGGCAGCGAGTAAAAATCTCCTGCTTACGCAGTACAACAAGTCTAGCACTGCAAAAATGTTCCATTTACACGGCAACGATGTCACATGAGTAGTTTGCTCCCAGAAGTGCTGTCTATGTACCAAACTGGTGGTGAGTTTCATGACCAAATACTTCCTTAAATGCCTGCCTCAGTATGACGCCAGTACAGTCTCATTAATCTCACTGGATGATCTCCAGGATATTCCCTATAGCCCCGTTTCAGTTCTATGTTTGTACATTGTATAAAGCAACCCCACTATCCGGTGCATTTGGAAGAGGAGCACAAGTTATCATTTCTCTCTAGGTTTGTCCTCCTTATACTCCATGATTGTAGACTGTATGTATTGTAAAACGTCATGTCTGAATAAAAACTGGGTACAAGATGATGTTGGGTTCATTAAGGCCAGATGAAAGTAAAAATGTTAAACTAAACAGAAGAGAGCCTATCAACAACTAGATCATCTCGGCCTCCATCTCTTTAAAATTGGCCATTTTGTCGTTACTCAGTCTAAAAGAAAAAAAAAGAAAAAAAAAAAAGATAAACACTATGGATACGTATCTATAACTATAATCTAAATTTGTGCATTGATAATGTCTGTGTGTATTTTAACTATAGTAATGCTAATGTTTGTAACATACACATTTGAAATAAACAGACTTTGTCTTTGTTCAATTCTGAAATAATTTTTTTACCTTAATGGAAATCCCTCGTGCTACCCCTACCAGCGATTTGTCAGTAATTTTCAGGCCCGGGGTGTAGATTTCCGTAATAGTTTATAGATATAGATAATACATCTTCCACTTCTATTGAAAGAAACTGCTTCTGTTGAAGGTGTTCAAACCTCCTAACACACAGTGACACTGTGGTGTGATCGGTGGCGTAATTTCACTGCATGGTTCTTTGCATGGTTTAATGGTTCTTCAGACTGCATGGACAATGTGGTGTATGTGTGGTTTCATTATGAAATAGACACCACTCGTGGAAGCACCAGTATAACTGTCAGAGAGTTAATTGAAACCTGATTATATTCAGTTAATCTGGCAAGTTCCACAACTGAGAAAAACAATACTGCACTCAGGATGGATTAATACTATTACTAATATAAAATATGCAGGAAAGTTTGAATTGAAAAATAAAAAAACTTATACTGCACAAACGATTTGGTGTTTTGAAAGTGAGTCTGTATACGTCTCAGTCAGATATGTAGGTATTTGAAAAACGTTTAACTGATGGGCAGTGCGCTTTGACTACAATGGAAATTTTCTTTATATGTGAAAAGAGACGCTACCAGGTCCAAAAAACTTCAGAACCAGCTCACCTCCACAGACAGTGTTTCTTCCTTATGGATTTATTGTAAATGCTTTACTGTAAAAAACAAAAGTAAAAGGCATTCAAAACTCTGAAAATAAGACTTACCGAGAATTATACAGTCCAACTTAAACAACTCCAAAAAAGGAGGACTGCACGTTTTGGTACAGGAACGGAGGATGAAGCAGCGTTCTTAGACCTGCCGTGGCCGCTGGGTTAAAAAACAAGGTTTTTTTCTAGGCAGTAGTGTTTTTGGGCTCAATTTTATTGGTCTGTCCATTTAAATGGTTTAAATAGAGCTTTTAAAGTTACTTTTTATTGCGCACACAAGAATAATATGCTGTAGTGCTGACCAAGTATGGGCGAGCGATATGGCATGATATAACATGTTATATGTGATACATCACAAGAGTATATTCTTGGTATGTCAAAAATATTTTCATATCAAATAAGTTTGAATACGCAAGAAACAAAAGAAAATATCACTGAACAAACAGATTAAAAAAAATAAAAAAGACAAGATTGTGGTCGCGTGGCTAATAATGAAGATGGATTGAGGAGACTACTAGTGTACGCAGCCGTACTCTGACCCTAACACATCAGTCATGCTTTTATGTGTATGATACATTATTCGGACGTAGAAACAGAAAACAGGACTGTTGGACTGGACGGATGAAGCCAAAGCAACACGCAAATTTAAACAACAGAAAAAAAAAATAAAAAACGGATGAAAATGGACTGAGATGAATACGAACATACAGATACAAACAATTTACGAAACAATTGGGAACGATGATGTGTAAACAGAATGGAAAGGAGACGAAAATGTCTGTGTATGTACAGGATAAAAAAACTCAGGGCGTGTTGGTGTCAGTGGGACCATTCATAATTTTTTATTACACACAGGCCTCAAAAACTGCCAGCAGTAGACAGGCAAAAAAAAAATTTGAAAAGCAGCCAGCTAGAAAGACAAACAATGTTCCCTCTGCATGGGTCCCAGTGCTTAATTAAGTTTGCTATCAGGTTATCATTCCACAGAGGACGCGATTCATAAAAGCAACTTGGACTTCTTCATTTGGGACAGTAGTGGAGACACAGCCAGATAGTAAATTGATACTGTTAAGATCTGAAGCTCAGTCTAGTTTGATTTTACCTTCTACGCATACTTATCTTTTACCTGTTAAAACTCTACACAAATGCTGAAGCTGATTTTTTTTAGTCTGTATGTTACTGGTTACATACCTGACCAAAACAGGCACCAATATCCCTCACCTAACAAGCTTTATTTCTGCCTTTCTGCCCTTGTCAATGTCTACCCAGACTGACATAACTTTCTGATTTGAGAACGGCGATGTTATGGTTACTATCATAAACATGATCACTAAATACATTAGTGTTTGGACTTATGCGGTCTACACTGGGGTTTTTGCGCTCACTACTATCTGTAGAGACCTTTAGCACATATTTACTATCTAGTATTACACAGAATATCATTTGCTGAACCAATGAAGATGACAATCTGACAGCCTTGATTGCATTTGTTGTAATTATACACTTACTGCCTCGCTAGTGGTGCAAGTTTGCACTTTAGATCGAGAAAACACAGTTTGTTTTCAATGTGGATACCTAAAAAGCCTACTTTACACAAAAGTATTATGTAAACTGACCCCGAGAATTCATGTGTTTTTTTTGTAAATTTCATCTGGTATTTACTTAATTTTAGCCCCATAACTGGGACTTACTCTCCTGACTGTCACACTAATTGTCCTATACATCATTGGCCAAAAATTAATTCGAGTTTAATGAAGTTTCACATGCCATTGTGGCTGTTACAGACACAAAATGAGGTCACCTTGCGTGTTGAGAGAATGGTTATTGCATGAGGATGATGATAGGGCTATAAGTAACACTCATTCATCCAAAAACGATAAGCACATCGCCATCCAGTAAGGAATCACAACCGATTAGGTTTGGACAACCATATGGAGACATGCAAAATGTTTCAAGGTTTTATTTCGACAACCCCCTCCGTCCCCCCCCTCTTCTGCTACCTTGGCCCAGCAGATGTGAGATCGTAAACACAGGTAGGCCTTATGTCACTGAAACCATGGCCTGACCAATTATAAGGTGTGTCTGTTGGCGCGTTCATTCCTGACTAGTGCTTGTTGTCCAGTTGGTAAACATCCTTGTGCAAAGTGAGCGTATATCGCTTACAGAAGTTGAAAGTAATTCAAGCAGTTGGGAAAAAGTTGGAGAGCGGGTCAAAACATAGTTGCTTTGGGAAAGCAGGGACAATCTTATCAGCCTTTACTGGTGTTGCTCACTACCAGCTTTTGTGTCGGATGACCACCATAGCACACTGTTGAACGCCGTAGGAATCGGAAGGCACACGACACCAGTGAAGGATAGGTCTGCAAACCTGCTTTGTAAGAAGGCAGAACAAACAGCTTGTCTGACAAATGTATGAGTGATTGACACAACCAGCCATGACTGCAGGGACATTACAGCGAGTCATCCTGTTAGGGGCCAGCACCATATCAGCAGAAAGGCTTCACAGAACGAGTGACCTGTACATGCATGCAGACTGTTGAGTACTACGACATGCTGCTCTAACACCAGGTCATCGTTCTTCATGTGTGGACAATATTGTGGCCTTACATACCATGGAAACATGCCTAAATCCACAGCCGTGTTTTAGATGGCTGCTTCTAGGTACGTTTTTAGTTACAGATTGTACATTTTTTGCCCAAAAGAGGCTTAATTTTCTTTACACTTATAAACAAGACATTGCATTAGAATGGGACTTTATTCAAAGGGATTGGTCAAGATTGTAGTTATAGAGCTACATCTCCTCTTGTCATGTTCAATGATTTTAGTTTCAAAGGACGGGAACAAGATGGTATCGAAAAGTAATGTTGAAAGTTAACATATTTGGTGTGTATCATCGCCAATAGTGCCTTTATCAATATAAGACTGTGGCACCGTCTCTCAGGGTACAGGTACCAAAGAAAAAAAAAAAAAAAAAACAAGCCATTCTTGGGTGTGTGACTTCTCTTACTTTTTTGTTTTTCAAGACTAATTTTGTCTGTGTCTGAAGCTCAGTGATATTCAGTAAGGTTAAAGTAAGGGTAGCCGAACTGAAGTTTGTGAAAGAGCCACACGTTAGCAGTAAGTAATCAGGGTTAAGTGTGTAACATGAAGAG
>JAMWET010002277.1:0-15270 GCA_024036415.1 Prochilodus magdalenae | reverse complement strand
CCAGCATCTTTATCTAACTCACCAGCATCTGTATCTAACTCACCAGCATCTGTATCTAACTCACCAGCATCTGTATCTAACTCACCAGCATCTGTATCTAACTCACCAGCATCTGTATCTAACTCACCAGCATCTGTATCTAACTCACCAGCATCTGTATCTAACTCACCAGCATCTGTATCTAACTCACCAGCATCTGTATCTAACTCACCAGCATCTGTATCTAACTCACCAGCATCTGTATCTAACTCACCAGCATCTGTATCTAACTCACCAGCATCTTTATCTAACTCACCAGCATCTGTATCTAACTCACCAGCATCTGTATCTAACTCACCAGCATCTGTATCTAACTCACCAGCATCTGTATCTAACTCACCAGCATCTGTATCTAACTCACCAGCATCTGTATCTAACTCACCAGCATCTGTATCTAACTCACCAGCATCTGTATCTAACTCACCAGCATCTGTATCTAACTCACCAGCATCTGTATCTAACTCACCAGCATCTGTATCTAACTCACCAGCATCTGTATCTAACTCACCAGCATCTGTATCTAACTCACCAGCATCTGTATCTAACTCACCAGCATCTGTATCTAACTCACCAGCATCTGTATCTAACTCACCAGCATCTGTATCTAACTCACCAGCATCTGTATCTAACTCACCAGCATCTGTATCTAACTCACCAGCATCTGTATCTAACTCACCAGCATCTGTATCTAACTCACCAGCATCTGTATCTAACTCACCAGCATCTGTATCTAACTCACCAGCATCTGTATCTAACTCACCAGCATCTGTATCTAACTCACCAGCATCTGTATCTAACTCACCAGCATCTGTATCTAACTCACCAGCATCTGTATCTAACTCACCAGCATCTGTATCTAACTCACCAGCATCTGTATCTAACTCACCAGCATCTGTATCTAACTCACCAGCATCTGTATCTAACTCACCAGCATCTGTATCTAACTCACCAGCATCTGTATCTAACTCACCAGCATCTGTATCTAACTCACCAGCATCTGTATCTAACTCACCAGCATCTGTATCTAACTCACCAGCATCTGTATCTAACTCACCAGCATCTGTATCTAACTCACCAGCATCTGTATCTAACTCACCAGCATCTGTATCTAACTCACCAGCATCTGTATCTAACTCACCAGCATCTGTATCTAACTCACCAGCATCTGTATCTAACTCACCAGCATCTGTATCTAACTCACCAGCATCTGTATCTAACTCACCAGCATCTGTATCTAACTCACCAGCATCTGTATCTAACTCACCAGCATCTGTATCTAACTCACCAGCATCTGTATCTAACTCACCAGCATCTGTATCTAACTCACCAGCATCTGTATCTAACTCACCAGCATCTGTATCTAACTCACCAGCATCTGTATCTAACTCACCAGCATCTGTATCTAACTCACCAGCATCTGTATCTAACTCACCAGCATCTGTATCTAACTCACCAGCATCTGTATCTAACTCACCAGCATCTGTATCTAACTCACCAGCATCTGTATCTAACTCACCAGCATCTGTATCTAACTCACCAGCATCTGTATCTAACTCACCAGCATCTGTACCTAACTCACAGCATCTGTATCTAACTCACCAGCATCTGTATCTAACTCACCAGCATCTGTATCTAACTCACCAGCATCTGTATCTAACTCACCAGCATCTGTATCTAACTCACCAGCATCTGTATCTAACTCACCAGCATCTGTATCTAACTCACCAGCATCTGTATCTAACTCACCAGCATCTGTATCTAACTCACCAGCATCTGTATCTAACTCACCAGCATCTTTAACTCACCAGCATCTTTAACTCACCAGCATCTGTATCTAACTCACCAGCATCTGTATCTAACTCACCAGCATCTGTATCTAACTCACCAGCATCTGTATCTAACTCACCAGCATCTGTATCTAACTCACCAGCATCTGTATCTAACTCACCAGCATCTGTAACTAACTCACCAGCATCTGTATCTAACTCACCAGCATCTGTATCTAACTCACCAGCATCTGTATCTAACTCACCAGCATCTGTATCTAACTCACCAGCATCTGTATCTAACTCACCAGCATCTGTATCTAACTCACCAGCATCTGTATCTAACTCACCAGCATCTGTATCTAACTCACCAGCATCTGTATCTAACTCACCAGCATCTGTATCTAACTCACCAGCATCTGTATCTAACTCACCAGCATCTGTATCTAACTCACCAGCATCTGTATCTAACTCACCAGCATCTGTATCTAACTCACCAGCATCTGTATCTAACTCACCAGCATCTGTATCTAACTCACCAGCATCTGTATCTAACTCACCAGCATCTGTATCTAACTCACCAGCATCTGTATCTAACTCACCAGCATCTGTATCTAACTCACCAGCATCTGTATCTAACTCACCAGCATCTGTATCTAACTCACCAGCATCTGTATCTAACTCACCAGCATCTGTATCTAACTCACCAGCATCTGTATCTAACTCACCAGCATCTGTATCTAACTCACCAGCATCTGTATCTAACTCACCAGCATCTGTATCTAACTCACCAGCATCTGTATCTAACTCACCAGCATCTGTATCTAACTCACCAGCATCTGTATCTAACTCACCAGCATCTGTATCTAACTCACCAGCATCTGTATCTAACTCACCAGCATCTGTATCTAACTCACCAGCATCTTCAACTCACCAGCATCTATCTAACTCACCAGCATCTGTATCTAACTCACCAGCATCTGTATCTAACTCACCAGCATCTTTATCTAACTCACCAGCATCTGTATCTAACTCACCAGCATCTGTATCTAACTCACCAGCATCTGTATCTAACTCACCAGCATCTGTATCTAACTCACCAGCATCTGTATCTAACTCACCAGCATCTGTATCTAACTCACCAGCATCTGTATCTAACTCACCAGCATCTGTATCTAACTCACCAGCATCTGTATCTAACTCACCAGCATCTGTATCTAACTCACCAGCATCTGTATCTAACTCACCAGCATCTGTATCTAACTCACCAGCATCTGTATCTAACTCACCAGCATCTGTATCTAACTCACCAGCATCTGTATCTAACTCACCAGCATCTGTATCTAACTCACCAGCATCTGTATCTAACTCACCAGCATATTTAACTAACTCACCAGCATCTGTATCTAACTCACCAGCATCTGTATCTAACTCACCAGCATCTGTATCTAACTCACCAGCATCTGTATCTAACTCACCAGCATCTGTATCTAACTCACCAGCATCTGTATCTAACTCACCAGCATCTGTAGCTAACTCACCAGCATCTGTATCTAACTCACCAGCATCTGTATCTAACTCACCAGCATCTGTATCTAACTCACCAGCATCTGTATCTAACTCACCAGCATCTGTATCTAACTCACCAGCATCTGTATCTAACTCACCAGCATCTGTATCTAACTCACCAGCATCTGTATCTAACTCACCAGCATCTGTATCTAACTCACCAGCATCTGTATCTAACTCACCAGCATCTGTATCTAACTCACCAGCATCTGTATCTAACTCACCAGCATCTGTATCTAACTCACCAGCATCTGTATCTAACTCACCAGCATCTGTATCTAACTCACCAGCATCTGTATCTAACTCACCAGCATCTGTATCTAACTCACCAGCATCTGTATCTAACTCACCAGCATCTGTATCTAACTCACCAGCATCTGTATCTAACTCACCAGCATCTGTATCTAACTCACCAGCATCTGTATCTAACTCACTATCAGCACCAGCAGCTGAGTTCACCAGCATCTTTATCTCTAACTCACCAGCATCTGTATCTAACTCACCAGCATCTGTATCTAACTCACCAGCATCTGTATCTAACTCACCAGCATCTTTATCTCTAACTCACCAGCATCTGTATCTAACTCACCAGCATCTGTATCTAACTCACCAGCATCTGTATCTAACTCACCAGCATCTGTATCTAACTCAACTCACCAGCATCTGTATCTAACTCACCAGCATCTGTATCTAACTCACCAGCATCTGTATCTAACTCACCAGCATCTGTATCTAACTCACCAGCATCTGTATCTAACTCACCAGCATCTGTATCTAACTCACCAGCATCTGTATCTAACTCACCAGCATCTTTATCTAACTCACCAGCATCTGTATCTAACTCACCAGCATCTGCATCTGCATCTGTATCTAACTCACCAGCATCTGTATCTAACTCACCAGCATCTGTATCTAACTCACCAGCATCTCTATCTAACTCACCAGCATCTGTATCTAACTCACCAGCATCTGTATCTAACTCACCAGCATCTGTATCTAACTCACCAGCATCTGTATCTAACTCACCAGCATCTGTATATAACTCACCAGCATCTGTATCTAACTCACCAGCATCTGTATCTAACTCACCAGCATCTGTATCTAACTCACCAGCATCTGTATCTAACTCACCAGCATCTGTACCTAACTCACCAGCATCTGTATCTAACTCACCAGCATCTGTATCTAACTCACCAGCATCTGTATCTAACTCACCAGCATCTGTACCTAACTCACCAGCATCTGTATCTAACTCACCAGCATCTGTATCTAACTCACCAGCATCTGTATCTAACTCACCAGCATCTGTATCTAACTCACCAGCATCTGTACCTAACTCACCAGCATCTGTATCTCACCAGCATCTGTATCTAAGAAGTCTTGGAGTGATTCTGGATGGCCAGTTTTCGTTCTCAGCTCATATAGCGAACCTGACTCGGTCATGCAGATTCCTCCTCTACAACATCCGGAGGATTCGACCCTTCCTTTCTCAGGAAGCCACCCAGCTGCTGGCGTCTCTGGTCCACTCTGGTCATTTTCAAGGCTAGACTAGTGCAAGTCGCTCCTGGCTGGTGGTCCGCTATGGGCCAGCAGGCCCTTGCAACTTGTTCAGAACGCTGCAGCTCTATCTCACTCTTCACTCTGTATAACCTTCCGAAGTTCACCCACGTCACTCCACTGCTGCGCTCCCTTCATTGGCTTCCTGTTGTTGCCCGCATCAGGTTTAAAACTCTGATGCTGGCCTACAAAGCCAAGAATGGACCAGCTAATCCCTACCTTATGGTGATGGTGAAGAGTCGAGCTGTACCTCGAGCCCTGGATAAGAGCGTCTGCTAAATGCCTTAAATGTAAATGTAAATGTAAATGTATACAACTCTATGTAACTCTATACAACTCTATGTAATTCTATGCAACTCTATGCAACTCTATATAAGGATGTTCTCCATAAGAACAGGAAGCAGGCCTGTACTCTGTGTATCTGATCTCTCGCTCCGTCTCTCTGTCTGTCTGTCTGTCTCTCTGTCTGTCTGTCGGTCTGTCTGTCTGTCTGTCTCTCTGTCTGTCTCTCTGTCTGTCTTCCCTCCTAGTTTGTTTCCCTGGTAGCTTGGTTTTCTGGTTTGACCTCTTTCCCCCATGTCTGTTTTGGTGGACTTGGTGTTTTCTTGCTGGTTAACTCCCACCATGGTGCCCACGCATTCGCTCCTTGTTACACCCAACGTTACACAGCTGCTGTATCCATATATCCTCTCATCTCCGCAACACTGATTCTATTCCAGTCACTTTGGATTGTTTACACTATTTAAATATGTTTTAATTAATGTGTCTGTTTGATGACCTCCCAAATGGCTCTAGAATCCTTTCTGCCAAAACATGCAGTATTTTCATTACTGAGTCATAAATATGTGTTCCAGTTGGAGGGGAATAAGCGTGGGCTGTATAATAGGAGGATTTTATCAGGAAAAGTATGAGCACACTGTCGCTGGTCAGAACAAGTTCCACTCCACCTCAGGTAGTTTGAAGCTGCAGCAGATACAGATGTTTCTACCAGCACTCAAAACATCTGGGACGGACTGTTTGCTAAATAATGAGTGTTTTGCATTCTTTGTCTTCCTGTGTGGATGGGTGGGTGGGGGTGGGTGGGGTTGTGGGTGTGTGTTTGTACCTCAGGTCTGTTCTGGGCGAAGATGCCGATGTGGTTGTCTCCTGCTTGATTGTGGCCTCTGTGGAGCAACGCTGAGCCGATCAGCTCAGCACACTCACACACACACATACACACACACACACACGCACATACACACACACACACACACACCACACACATACACACACACACACACACACACACACACACACACACACATACACACACACACACACACAGACACACACACACACACACACACACACACACACACACACAGACACACACACACACAGATACACACACACACACACACACACACACACATACACACACACACATATACACACACACACACAGACACAACTCAGGATTAACACAAGCACAAACACGCACACACACAGATTATCAAAAGACACACATACACACATTTATACACATTACACACAAACACATACAACTAGGATTATATAAGCACAAATATTACCACCATATAATATATATATATATATATATATATATATATATATATATATATATATACACACATATATTTTTGGAGGCGGAGCCTGACTGTGTTATATTATACTGTACAACCCTGTATTAGTATAATGAAAATAAAGTTGAATTGAATTGATTGTCCAGCATACAGACTAACCGACACTGTCATAAAGACCTTATAGATATATATATATATACACACACACATACACACATTTCCCCTCGCCACTAACAATCCACTGATGATCAGTAACACCTCTGGATTATTAGGAAGTGCAACATTCTGGACAAACACAGGCATGAAGTACATGAACACATCAGTAACACTACTGTGCTGAAACAGCCATAAAGTTTATCAGCAGATTAAAGAAAGCTTGAGCGTTAGACTGATGTTTAAAGTAAAAGGTCTTGTTTACTGCTGTATTAGCCCAATATGGCCGGCTGCTGAATTAGCGTAGTCCGTATTCACCTACTGTTGTTCATGGCAGTATGTGAAACACACGGTGGCTGTTCAGAACTAACCAGCTCCCACAGCACTAAACCACAACGCATTCGCTTTAGCAGACAGTTCCCCTCTAAACTCCACACCAGCGTTTCTATAGATGCTCTGCGTGTGAGGTCACCGGTGGTCAGGGCCACTGCAGTTACGCCGCTGAAATGTGGACCTGCAGTTGCTATTTTGTGTACGGTTTGCTGGATTTTGGGGGAAAATAAAATCACACAGTTGTACACTGTATTGATACTGACCAGTTCGACTGAAGGGGCACAATGCATATTCTCCATTCCTCATATGAGGATATAATATCTATAATATCTATTCAGGATCGCTGTGATATGGATACACAGCACTTACCTCTTTATACGAGAGCCATTCGTACGCCTGTTTGGGTTTCCTTGATCCTAAGCATGGCCCATTGTCTGTGCAGGTGGGGAAAAAATGTAGTTTAATTTACTCATGTAAACAATTAATTCTAATTATTTTAATTATTCTATATATTTCTACATAGTTATATAAGTATATATAACTATTATAATATATATAATTATTCTATATAGTTATATATAGTTATATAATTATATATAGTTATTATAATATATATAATTATTCTATATATTTCTACATAGTTTTATAATTATATATAGTTATTATAATATATATAATCATTCTATATATTTCTACATAGTTATATATAATTATTCTATATATATCTACATAGTTATATAATTATATATAGTTATTATAATATATAATTATTCTATATAGTTATATACATAGTTATATAATTATATATAGTTATTATAATATATAATTATTCTATATAGTTATATACATAGTTATATAATTATATATAGTTATTATTATATAATTATTCTATATATTTCTATATAGTTATATAATTATATATAGTTATTATAATATATATAATTATTCTATATATTTCTATATAGTTATATAATTATATATAGTTATTATAATATATATAATTATTCTATATATTTCTATATAGTTATATAATTATATATAGTTATTATAATATATATAATTATTCTATATATTTCTATATAGCTGTATAATTATATATAGTGATTATAATATATATAATTATTCTATATATTTCTATATAGTTATATAATTATATGTAGTTATTATAATATATATAATTATTCTATATATTTCTATTATTATAATTATATATAGTATTATAATATATAATATTATATATATTTCTATATGTTATATAATTATATATAGTTATTATAATATATATATTCTATTATTTCTATATAGTTATATATAATATACTGTGTATTGATCATTATCTCTATTTTATATTTGTTCCACACTGTTCAGTGGTCACTTCAGTACATACTTACTGGACACTCTTAATCCCCGCATAAAGGCCTCGTACATCGTTCGTGCATCGTCATAGAAGTGAGTCATGATCTTGTTATCGTCCAGTAAGATGGAGCGTCGAGCGTTCTCCATGCCCTAAAGCAACAACGCAAACCACAAGCACACCAGTCACAGTCGGAAACTTTCTGGACGTATAACACTGGCTAATACTTTACAGACTAGAGGACGACCAACACGGCACTGTGCAGCAGCAGATGAGCTATCTGGGACACAAATGGAAACAGACCGTCCATCTTGGTGCTGACCACGGTGCCTCCACACACGGACTCGTTGGGCGTCTCCACCAAGACTAAAGCGGGACTCGTCACTGAAGATGACCCGCTGCCATTCTGAGTCACTCCATGACAGTCTGGTACGACACCACTGCAGTCTTTGGTGACGGTGACGTGGTGTTAAGGACCGTCGTGATGACAGTCTGTGCGTGGTGCAGTCGTCTGCCAGTGGTGCTGCACTAACATGAGGACTCCCAGGTAGAGTGTCTGCAGTCGTGGCTGTTGAGTCAGTCAGGTACAGTGATAAGGCCTGTCCTTGTTTACGTCACATGCACGGCCGAGCATCAAACTGGAATCATTAGCTCGTCTCAATATCAAACCTACCCACCAAGTTTCCTTCCTGTCGGGTGATTCTTTATTGTTTTCAGTGATGAGTGTAGATTCTGCTCCCTGAGGGGTCAAAGTGTAACATGTTACAGTAACGTCTGTGTTGATAAGTAGACCGGCCTTTGGTAGCCTTATTTTGATAACTCACTGCTCAGGAAAATAATTCTGGGAAACGGACTTTCATAGTTCCCCTTTAAACCACACGGTTACCATGTAAATGTATTAGAAGGCAAAACTGAGGGGGATCTAGAAATGGCGGGAGTTGCTATGGAGTTCTTACATGAGCGGGAGTTATTATGGGATACTGTAGCATATTAACTGCGTAAGCCGTTTACTGTGGTGCTGCTTAAAGGAGGATAGAAGCTGAACAAGCCGGAGAAGCTGTGGAAAACCGGGAGTGGAAGACCCCTGGTATCAGAGGAAAATGTAAGATATGTGGTTCTGTTAGCATAAAATAACACAGAGTTAGCTAACGTTAGCTTAGCACACTTCACAGCCGTTCGTATTCCATGGTGGCTAATGCTAACAGCTAGCTGAAGCTCGATAGCTAACCATTCGTCTGTTCGTCTATATTATGAATCAAATGTGTAAAATAGCCGAACAAGCCGGAGTAGATCAAGTATTTGGTAGAAAGATTCCCAGGACTGATTGGAAAAGTCCCAGGACCGAGTGTCAGAGGAAAATGAATTGTTTGCATAGAAGTAGCTAACGTTAGCCTAGCACACAAAACAGTTATGGTGCCTGTTGTGTTCCACAGTGGCTAATGTTAGCAGCTCGCTAAACCCGATAGCTGCCCGTTTACAAACTGTCTGTTTGTCTGTGTTATGAGGTATGTGTGTGAAATACATGTACAGTTTGACTTTTGTACTCAGTATTTGTTACGTAATGACAATAACAACCTGTAAAATCTGCTAAATAATTCGATGCTATGAGCTGTTGTCACCTGTTAGCTGCTTGTTATTTGTTATCTAGTGTCTGTCTAGTCAATCTGTTATCTAATGTACCTAATGTCGCCTGAGAACAAGCGGATTCATGTTTTGTGAACATGCTTGTTGTTAAGCAGCTACACTAACCTAGAACCTTAACTGAACTAGGGCTGTGCTTACAGTGCCGGTTAAGGACAAAGACCTGTCAGCACAGAGCAATAGAGTGAATACATTCGGGCAGTTTGTTATCAGTAGCCTCTTCTGAGGGGGGCTATATCCCACACAGCCCGTATACAGAGTGCTGTCCCTTAATGCAACTGACCAGAGCTCATGCTGATCCTCTCAAACCATGTCTTCATAACTGTGAGCTCACAGAGCTTCACCTCAGGTGTGCGCAGTGTCCTGTATTTAAGGTCCTGGTGTAAACACGTTCGTGAGAGCTTCTTCTGGAACATTAGTGTTGATTCACATAGATTTGTATTAGTTTTATAGATTTATTTTTTTTATTTATTATGAATTTGCTTTTATTGTAGGTCTCCTAAATGGATGGATTCCTCATGGACAGAAAACGGAGGGTGCACAGTTTACCCAAAGCAACTAGCTCCTGTGTACAGCCCGACACATTGATCCATCTTCTTCTAAGGTAAAGTGTGGTAAAGCCCAACTAACAAATCAATCTGGAATAACATGGTCATAGTTAAATAATAATAACAGTAATAGTGCTACATGTTATTTATGACACATTAAAAAAAATCACTCTACCACCAGTGGGCGGAAAGAAAGAACTGAGACCAAATTGTAGTTAAGAGAACCGAAAAATAAGACTGTACTAAAAGTGGTGTGGTTGAGGTTCTGTTTAAACTAAGTATTAAATTATTTCAGGATGTTTTCTTTAGGGATGAGTGTCATTAGCTCTCAGGTTGAGGAAAGCCAACTGTGAGCCACAGTAACTCTAAACTGACTGCACCCCCCATTGAGTCGAGTTTCTGGGATAGGGGGCAGATTTCTATGTATATGTCCCCTGTGAGCGAACTGTACCTTACCTTAACCGTAACACCTCCGCCAGCACCAATAACAGCTGTGATTGGATTGGACATGGACTGGACAAGTATTTGATGCTGGACATATATTTAGACCCATGCTGGGGTAAGAAAGCTTTTCCTTTCATTTGGAGTCTTGTTCAGACAGTGTCTCTGCTTCTGGGGAAGTAAAGTTGGGTGGAGTTTGAGGATGGAGGCAGCTGTGGTTTCATTTTGACATGTTTGTGCCCAGCCAGTACAAGCAGAGGTAAAGCTAGTTGTGTGCAAATAGCTCCACCTTGTGGCCAATATTGGTGAGTGGGTTACAAGTCAGGTCATGAGGTAGTTCACGTCTTAAATAAAGTACAGCACAGTCAAAAAGTCTGGTTTCTATATTAGGTATTTTATTTAGGCTGAATTCAGAGGCAGAGTCACAGGAACATATTTTTGAACTAAAAGAGACGTTTATGCTAAAAATGAGCGCTTCTAGCCTGTCTTTTTAATTTCACTTTAAACAGCTTCTTTAGTAGGTAGACCCTTCATCTTTCATCTCTCATAAATAATGAACTCCTAAATAAAACCAGATTAGTCCATATTTAAATTATTTTTAGATCAACAGAAGAACGGTAGACCTGAACCGTTTAATTATTATATTACCTGCGCTGAAATCATTATCTCTCGTTTATCGGGAGGCGTATTAAGTGACTGTACTTATGTTTAAATAAAAATAATCTTAGCTGTAAACGAATAAATAAACATATCTGTAATTTAGGTTCTAAAATAACAGAATTATAATAAAACCAACGTCTTCGGTCCGTTTTTCCTTCACCGCCATTATGTCTAAACCGGAAGTCAACTCAGTGGTTTGAAGCAGTGATCGATGTTTGACTAAATGACGACCAGAATTAGCTTTAATTTGTTCAGATTCTCTTCTTCAAAAGCTCCTCCAGACTTTCTCTGAGACATCGTTCCCCCCGTGTTTTTTTAGCTTCACAGCTTTAGCTTCCTTCACCGGTGAACCGCCAGCGCACGTTGTCACAGCCCAGCTAGAACTGAAATAAATATTTATTATTCCCCTTTTAATAATTATTAAAATGTCTTTTTACATTCGTAAAGTTCCTGTGCATTTTGAAAGCTTTTGTCTGTTTTACAAAAAAAAAAACTCGTCATTGTTGTCAGTCGACTTGAAGGGTCTCAGTCGACTTAAAGGGTCTCCGACTGACGATTCGACTCATCGACTTCTAGAGGGCAGCCCTAATAGTACAGTAAATGGAAAACTGAGTGGTTAAGGACGACTCTATTTAAAGATGCCAGCCAGTGTCGTAGCCGTGACTTTCAGTTACTTTTAGTGTACATTAGTAGCTGATTTTCCACCTTTGTTTTCTTTATTAATGCACTTGGTGTCGCTACCTCAGGGCATAACTGCATTCGCTTTGAGTAAAGAATCAGAATTGAACACAGCTCTGTAGCTGGAGCTTAAATTGGCTCTTAAAGGTGACTTTTTTTACAATCAGTGTCATCAAGCTACTAAAAGATTCATTGAGAATGGTTAAAGTGGGCAATATTGGGGGGAAATGTAATATCATTAAAGACCTACTCAATATTTTGTAACATGTCAGTTTTTTTCTGATATTTGATAGATTGGAAAGGACTGAGTAGGGCTGCATTTAAAAATTCAAAAACTTTTTAATTTTAGCCCATCAAAAGCAATCAGTGTTTTATATACTGTGCTGCATTATATCCAGTTCAGTAGGACTAATGATGCTCTCTTTGTATTCAATTCAACTTTGTCATTGTACAGCATATCACTATCAAGCAGTGCAGTGGCGATATGTACATAGACAGTAAATTGCCCAGCCCTAATAACAGCCTCCACATATTCCAGGATTTCTTTGGCTTAGAACCTAAACTTCTCCTAAGTCTAAAATCTAAGACCTTTGAGTCCAATTTCACCCTAACAGTAGCACTGATGTGTTATATAGTTATGATATGTACCATTGTGTCCCACAGCCTCATCGGTTTTCCGGAATTCTGTCTTTTTAATACTGCTTGAGCTTTCTTCTATCCTCTTTCTCTCGCTGCAATACCCAGAATACTTCAGGTGTATCCAGCCATTGGGAATCACATCCCCCCCCCCCCAACTGAAGCTGATAGGTTTTAAATATTTCCATTGTTAAATAAACATACACAATGTTAGGTTTGCTATAGCCTCAGGATTGCATACTAGCATTAGGGATGCACCGATCCAGCTTTTCCAGTTCCGATACCAGCACCGATACGTAGACTTTGCATATGTGTCTATATCGATCCGATACCATTTTAGAATTAATATACCACATACTTCACCATGTTGGAGAGACGTGAGACACCAGGACTGATGTAAACACTGGTTTCCTAAGCTCACTCTTACAGCTCACTCTCTGGCTCGCTCCATGTTGTTGTTCCTGTTTGTAAGTCGTGTGCTTGTCTCTCGTGACTAGCCAGTAGAAGGTTTCGAGCCTCTTAGCTGTAGCCAGTATGTTGTCATTTAATTACAGCTGTTGGTAAACAGCGATAATTAGATTTTGTGATTCATGCCATCTACACAGCTAGATTTACGTGATCCACTCTTTCTAAACTTTACTGTGTATTATTATGGGTCATTTTAATAAGAGGAAAAATATCTTATGTCACAATATTAAGCCATATATCCAGACTAGTTTTAATAAGAGCACTTTATTGACAGGACGTTAACAAAGTAAATGAAACATTAAATGATAAGTTGGATTAATAAATGCGTAACAGGAAGTCCAGATACATCACATTCCCTTAAGGAGACTACATGAGTGTGTTTTGTGGAGAATGAGCAGAGCTGGATCGTAAATCTGAATGCACCAATGACTCTAAAACCATATCACCAAAAACAGAACATCAGTAAGCCCAGCACCGAGGACTGCACCATAGAAGTGCATTTGTGTGTGTGGTCACCTTACTGGACGTGTACCGCTGGTCTGGGTGCAGGCTGGCCTGGTCTTTTAGCATGGTGGTGTGTTGACCCTTGGGTGGTCCAGCAAGGATGCGAACTGGTACCCGACTGCCTTGGTTGCTGATTGGTCGGCAGGCTTCTTCACGATGTGCAGGCTTTCTCACCACAGCGGGGCCGGTGCACAGGTCTTCAGCTTTCCTGGGATCTGAACGAGCCCTCCCGAGAGACTTCAAGAGACTTCTGAAGAAGACTCCAAGAAAACTCAGACCTCCTAGATGAACTTGCAGACCCCAGAGAGAACTAATTTCTGGTTGTGTGACCCGAGTTTATGTACAGGCCCTGAAGGTGGAACTAGAGGAGTGTTCAGTGGTCACGCTCTCATGCACATGCACTTAGTCGGCTCATTCTTCCACAAAAGTGTCACACATTCAGATACATTTCAGTGCATGGTTACATCATTAAAGTAAGCTTTTTGTGTGTAGAATGAACGTGCTAATATGGTTAACCAAAAAAGAATATAAAATGAAATCTAAAATCGTATACATTCTGTATATATAGTAAGATTAATAAAGGTACACACTTTGTATTAGGGTTTCAAAAAACGTATTAGCCTTTAACAGTCCTACTGCTAAGAGGTTACATTGGAGTAAAGAATAGCCTGGTTACACAAAGAGAGAAAATAGAATTAAAATCCACGAGGTTAAACATAATTAGGACGAGTTTGTTTTAAATCATGACTCAGTTCACACGGTTCCAATAACTACAATCACTCGTGAGATTCTGAATACTTATATAAGCGTAACGTATAAAGGGTTAATAATAATAATAGGTTATATAAACTGGGTTGCAGTTAAAGAGTCATAACCTATATAGAGATAGACGTGTTCAAATCAACAGCTCTAAAATGGATTGGACTGGATCTGAATTATAAGCTGACGTTTTAACAGAACATAAACTACAGCTAACGGAACAATTCTAATACTGATTATGGAGGGGAAATGCCGTTTCAGTAGATTTCTTAGGAGTCTGTCTCTAGGGGCTTTCAGAAGTCTTGTGTTGAGAAACTGGCGAGTTCGCAAGTCACGAGGACGTCTGTGGCAAGACCCCTTAGGCGGCAGAATCTCGGAGCAGGTGGCCCCTGAGCCGCCTTAGTACATGACCTTCCCCCTGGTTTCTGAGGGAGGAAAGATGGGGCCACGTCTTTAGGAATAATTTGTCTTCTATCTCCATATTCTGCCTATATATGAAATAAAGAACGGCCAACCCCTACAATACATACTATGTTTGGCTTGCCAGCAGTAATGTTAGCTATCTTGCATTAGCGCTAGTA
>JAMWET010002276.1:0-21095 GCA_024036415.1 Prochilodus magdalenae | reverse complement strand
TTAAACATGGCTCCAAAAAAAATATGGCCACCCCAGGTATTAACTATGGGTAATAAGCGCTAACTTGTCGAACTAAAACCCGTCTTCCTGGAGGCTTTCACAATGTCTTCGAGAACTAGTAGTATGCACATTTGGACAAAATTCAGGTCCAGTGAAAAATATCACTCTGTCCTGCAGGTTAAAGTCAGTTATGCTGGTGTTTCTGTGTATGACTGATTCTGTCTGTGTGCTCATGAGACACGAGCTTATTGTGTCTCACAGTCGATAAACATTTAATATCCCCCTGCAGCCTTCTCTGGGAGGATGTGTAAAGGTGGGAATTTGGGGTATATTCTTTGACACGAACGTTTCAGTATGGTTGAGCTGAAGTCATTCCTGCGTTAGTGGATTTATCATCACCAAACTGATTCTAGTAGTTTTAATGACCTTTAGTCTGCACGTCTTCTATAGAACATGGTAGGACACGTCGGTCCTTCACTGGTCAACACAGATGGTTCGCTTGGGTGCACAAGACGATGTTGTATTACTGTTGAGGCTGTGTTAACCGATCTTTGGTCATAGCTCACTACTTCTAGTGTTATTCCAATCACCATATGTGTAAACGCCCCCGCTCAAGCTTGTGTTCCCACCTTGCTTCTTGCGCTGAGTGGAGCGCGGTCCACGCGAAAAACTAATTCGACCTCTATTTATTTATTTATTTATTTATTTATTTATCTATCTATCTATCTATCTATCTGTTTAAGTGCCAGTACTATATATAAGGCCCATACAGTTTAGAAAGTAAACACTGGTTTTAAAATAAGTAAAGTTTCTGAGGAACATTTATTACATTTATTTTATATATGATGGTTTATTTTATATATGATGGTTTCTGCCTAGTTTATTGAGGGTGAGAGGCATTTAAGTTCATGTCTGGGAGTATGATCTGATAATAAATTAAACTGTACTTTTGAAAAGGCCATAATATAATTTACTTTATGCTCTATACATATAGCTGAAATTCTGCAGATACAGAGGTAACTTGTGGGGCAGCGCACGCTGTGGCAGAATATGTGGGTCTCATGTCCTAGTAGAGGAACGTTTGTTCGTGTCCAGGATTGCTGAAACTCCGCGCTAACGACGACCTTGAAACATGATGTACGCATGCAGGTCGAGTCTTCAGTACGCCCCCATGTAACCTCACTCGCTTTAATCACGCAGCGGCAACACAGATGATAAAGACGTACGATATAGAAGCCTGACACTACTGTTACGTTACACATGATCTTTTAGGTTGTAGATCAAAAAAAGCACAGTAGATGGTGTAACACCTGAATTGATTGCTGTATTTGTTCTGGGACTTTCGTGTGAGCCATTTTTACAATTGTAGGCGAGGCGTACTGTCACTGAGCGCTTCTGCTTTCAATGGTATTAGTTAAGTTCTCTGAAGTATATTAACAATGGGACCACACTGTACTGTGCCGTCCGCACACAAAAACCTGACTGGAGTTTATCTAGTAAATTTATTAGACATCAGCAAGTCTGATTGATTTACACACACAGCACACTATTATTGGACAGAATGTGAACGCTATTTTAAAATAAGCATCCAAACAGTTTTACACATCACTCTCTTAATAATGCAGGTTATGCACACGTGAGAAATAGCTGCCTTAAAATAATTAGATACAGATTGTTAAAAGAACAAACCTAGTTATTCCTATTTAACAAGCATGCTCAGGGTTCAGGATTTTCCTTATATTCCTGGAAGCTTTAGCTTGAATAAAAAAAATTCTCTAAGATGAGTAAGTGAAAAACTGAAGCAGTTTAAAGAACTGCTGTAAACTTTTTTAATTTTATCTTTACTTTCGTTTTAAAACGTATTTTTAAGTTTTAACTCTGAGTAGCATTATATGACAGGGGGACTTTTATCAAAGTTTTAATTTCTGAGGGTTTCTGGGGAGCTAAAGAAGCGCTCTGTGAGTCGTACTTAAAATGAAGTCCTCCTTACCTCTCTTGCCTATAATTATTTCATTACTTCATTGTATAAAAATAGTGTAACATTATTTTTATTTTATTAATTTCGCCATATTTTGGTTGAGATGAACCTTCCTCTTAAGGATGTGCCAATACCCTCGGCTGTGTTAGCAAGTCCATTACTGGCTTGTTGTGGCTGAAGGTTCAACTGACAACAACTTGCTGATTATTATTTTGGCAAATTCAGTTTACTGTCAAAGTAAAGATCAAATATTCCTCATTCAGATATATTCATAAAATAAATCTTCTTAATTTCATCACTGCGCTAGCAAGAAAAAGTCAGGGCACCTAACTGATTCATTTATAGCATAATTTTCATAATGAAAGCTCATACAGAAAAGAAAATCATAAAAACGGTGGCAAAAATAAACAACAACTATTTACAAAATCATTGTTTTTTTAACATTTTACCACGTGAATTAAATACCCCACTGTATCCTCACACTGTCCAGTAATAAAATATACTTTCAGAGAGTGATAATGCTTTACAGGAGCAAAGTAAAAATCAGGTCCGCCGCCTCGGTTTGTCTCCGCCAGCACGTCTTTTCTTTTCTATCAGAATTTGTTCATAAAGACATTTTGTGATGTTTGAAGTTCGTAGAAAAACGTCTAAATAAACTTTTTGATTTTGGATTAAATGATATTAACACACAGATAGTTCTACACTACTGTGTATTAGTAAAGGGGTGCATGCCCTGCGCCATCAATAAAAGGGATGTGCCACATCCATGTTCTATTTCTGGTTTGAGAATCTGCTGCTTTTGTACAGAACCATATGCAGAAGTTCGTACGTCCTCGTCACGTTTCATGTTCTTGTTGATGAAGTGAAGTTAATAGATCCTCCACAGAGAAATGAAGAGGGTGTGCTAACTTCTGCACATGGCTGTTAATGTCCAATAGAAGTGTTACAGAAATTAATCAAATATTTTTATAGGCGACTGTTTTACCTACAAGCTGGGCCACATCTGGCTCCTCTCTGTGTAGAACTGAGACGGTAATATTATTATATAATAGATATTAAAAAGCTCTGCTGAAAAGCATCACACACACACATTCTGTCTGCCGAGCATCGTAGCTCAGGACGAAACCTCCTGTCCCCTTTTAATTTGTGTCCTCCATTTTAAACACACTCGCCCCCTTTTACACTGTGGGGACATTTAGGACTGACCAGACCAAAAGATGAAATTATGTGCAGTCAGATTACGTGAAGTCTGACGACCGTTTGGTCAGATTACGTGAAGTCTGACGACCCTTTGGTCAGATTACGTGAAGTCTGACGACCCTTTGGTCAGGTTACGTGAGGTCTGACGACCCTTTGGTCAGGTTACATGAAGTCTGACGACCCTTTGGTCAGGTTACGTGAAGTCTGACGACCCCTTGGTCAGGTTACGTGAAGTCTGACGACCCTTTGGTCAGGTTACGTGAAGTCTGACGACCCTTTGGTCAGGTTACGTGAAGTCTGACGACCCTTTGGTCAGGTTACGTGAAGTCTGACGACCCTTTGGTCAGGTTACGTGAAGTCTGACGACCCTTTGGTCAGGTTACGTGAAGTCTGATGACCCTGTGGTCAGGTTACGTGAAGTCTGACGACCCTTTGGTCATGTTACGTAAGGTCTGACCACCCTTTGGTCAGGTTACGTGAAGTGTGACGATCCTTTGGTCAGGTTACGTGAAGTCTGACGGCGCTTTGGTCAGGTTACGTGAAGTCTGACGGCGCTTTGGTCAGGTTACGTGAAGTCGGACGACGCTTTGGTCAGGTTACGTGAAGTCGGACGACGCTTTGGTCAGGTTACGTGAAGTCTGACGACCCTTTGGTCAGGTTACGTGAAGTCTGACGACTCTTTGGTCAGGTTACGTGATGTTGAGTGTAAATACGTGAACACATCATGTTGCTTTTTAATTTAAAACTGTAAATATAAATTGTGCTATAACATTTGGACAGGGCTCATTCTGTATCTGTACGTTCTATATTTATATAAATCAACCAAACACATGCCGTTTGACCCGAACTGGTGGATATGTCTATATATTCCGTGTACTGAAGTTAAGGACTCTTGGTAATGCGTTACTGTAGGTCACGTTCATAAAGTTAAAGAGGCCTGTTCTTAAACCTACATGGACGTTTCTGAATGGTAATGGTAATAAACAGGTTTGTTCCAGAACGCAGCAGTTCTCATAAAGACAGCCGTCATTAACCTCACCATCAAGTTCTCACAACACCCAATACCAAGTGCCGAGCTGGTGCTGATGTTGGCGTGTATCACACTTAATGGTGTTAAATGAAACGCACAGCTGACGTTCCAGATGCATTTCACAGAACGTCTCCTGTTTCTAATTTCACATGCGGTTCTTAAAATACACGGGAGATTTTAATCTTGACCATGTTCCAGCCCAAGTCGTCCCCACAGTGCTCAGAAATGGACATACAGAGCAGTTTTAATGAAAGGTAAATGTAGTTTACAGGAAGCACTTTCTCTAAACACTAATTTAATTTAATTAATAGTTTTAGGATTAATATTAATATTAATAACTCAAACAGCTAAATGAAGCTCACTGTACTGAAGAGCCAGTAACAGTATACATCACTCTTCTAAACGGTCACATGGTGTTATCACATGGTTCACTGAGATCCCAATCATAAATACGGATCTCACTTCACTGAGGGCTCAGAGAACCATACACACCTCTATCATAACAGAGTATTAATATCAGAACCTTCAAATAGAACCTCTGTACCGGGGGTTCTCCTTTCAGAGTCAGTGTCCCATCATTTTAGGAGGGATCAGTCTGATTTCGCCATCTAATTAAAGTCAGGCTGTGTAACATAATCACTGTTACGTGTTCGACATCTGCGCCATCGTTTCACACCAGAGAGTTTAATTACCCCGAATATCAGATAATGCCCGGTCATGTGACGTACCATGTGATCTTAACGTGATAGTGAAGGTGCTGCTTCTGGAATGAGCCTGTATAAATGATGATGTTGATGAAAAGCTTATGGACGTGACCTACAGGACCAGTTTCTGGATCATGTCTGTGGAAGTGATCTTCTGGAGAGAGGAGATGTTCCTCCTGCTGCTGTTTAGTTGGAGGACGACACCGTAAGCTAACGACTGTTAGCAGCTTATTTTAATAGGACCCATCAGTGAGCGGAGGTCAGCTCTCAGAGAGTCATGATGGAAACTTAAACCCAACATAGTCTGTGAAACACTCGCAGTGAGAATCTGATAACGTAGCCGCTGCAGAGGCTCAGTGAGGTCTATGATTCACATTAGCCGTAAAGATAACCGCGGCGCTCCGTTAGCGCTCACCGCTGTTTTAAATACGGAGCGGTGTTTGTTGTGAGTGTTAACCTTTTCTCTTTCCATTCTCTCAGCAGCGCTGTCCTGCTGTCCTACAGCCTCGGGTACATGTACCATGGTGTTTCTAATTTTCTGTTCACGGCGCTCGACAGCGGCAGAGCGTTCAGAAAAGAGAGAATGTTGGAGGTGTGTTGGGTTTAACACGGATACCTAATCCGTTCAAACACACCTGGATTAGCACTAACATCCAGACGGCCTGTGTTCAGCTGTTACGTTCAGTCTTTGTTGTGAAAAGCTGGTGCACACTTCACCACATAGGAGTTCAGCTGATGGGGACGAGTTCAGAGCGGACTTCCTTTAATTTCAGCTTATGAAACGGGAATAAACGGACCACTGCTGGGATATCAGGGGTCTTCTGAAGTCTCGTCTTATGACCAGCTCTGGAAAACGTTGGGGCGCTGTAATCTAAAAGCCTGACCAAAGTAAAAGTGGAGGACGGTAGCGGATGCTAAGCAGCGATACAGCACAGGGACAGAGTGCCGAGCTCGAGCTCGTTATTCTCATGTGTCTATAATGGAATATGAAACTTCCTACACCACCTGATGGAGGTTTCAGGTTTGAATCATCAGCTAACTACACAAACTGCGTTGGAGCTTGGCGCATGAGCATTAGGTGAAGAAAGGTACAGCGTTTAAAGCCAGGTGTCATCTACAGCTCTTTCTCCCCCCGTTTCAGAGGCGTACTGGGGGTCTTACAGGAATAGAGGAGATAAGATAAAACACAGAGGCAGTTCAGGGGTCCCCCAGAACGTAGACCACGTAGGCAGTGGCGAGTCCTGCGTACCCAGAAGCTAGGCTACCGTGTGGGAGTGTTGGAGGGCAGGTTGATTTTGTATGAGCTACTTTTTGCCGGGCTTCACGCTCGCGTAAAGGGTGGGCTCTTCGGGGCCCTTTGAGAAGGTTACCTGGTCCTGAAAAGAAACACACATGATGAACATCATAGCGCTGCTCCTCACTCTCCACCCACACATCACCGCCCTCTCACGCCAGCTGCTCAGCCGAGCTGATTCCTGTCTGAGCATGTAGAGCACTTCATAAGGTCTAACACAGAACCGTGCACGAGTCAGAACCGTACTGTCCTCCACCTGCCTTCAGTCGAAACATCCTCTAGGTGAGTCAGTAGTTCTTAAGGTGGACTACTTTATCCACCTACTGCCACCTTAAACTCCTCCATACTTCTAATCCTAAAGCCCACCAGCTGCAGCTGCGTCCTGCCAACAAAAGCTGTTCCCAAAGATCTCACTGACGTTCTCTTATCCTTCAAACAAGAACCCAACATGAACAGAAACAGGTTCTCTAACTGCACTGTCTTTCTTATGGGTATCTAGAACTCAGACGCAGCTGAAGATATCTGATGTGAAACACGTCAGAAAATCAGGGGCTTCCAAAACTGGAGTTCAAACTGGATTAAAAGCCTCAGAGAAAATGATGCTCCTGGCAGACCCCTGAAGAACCTGATAGACCACCAGAACTGTCCCCTTCAGATAAACAGAACTGAGGAGAACATCAAACTCTGATCTGAGGACATCCACAGGTCCGTCCTTCCACACTGAGAGGACACCTCAGTCTTATGGGTCTGAGAGAATTGTGTAGCTACACCAAGAAGATCGAGATCCAACAGGAGCTAGTACTTACACTACTGAGGCCCTGAAGAACCTTCAAACCACGTCTCCCCCAGCACCCCCACTCACACTGCTGAGAAGGTCCATCTGTACTCACTAAACACTGAAGCTGCTGCTGTTCTCAGAACAACGGACTGACCACACACCTCATCCTGTACATGGGATTACTGGGATGGTGAAAACGCAACACCAGCTTCTCAGACTGAGCTTCGGAGACGGGCTGCAGATTTCTATCTACCTGGTTCTGTGTGAGTGTCAGTGTAACGTTCCTATTAGAAAGAACCCAGAACCGCATCACGTACCTGGTCTCCTGATTTGGCCGCCCTACAGAAAGCCACATCTGAGTACATCACGTCCTCCTCAGCCTAGAGAGAAGATTCACACGGTTCAAACCTCGAAGGATTTTCAGTTTCACCTGATTCACTCTCTCTCTCTGTCTCACACTCACTCACCTTCTTCTGTCCCTTTGGTTTCTTCCCTTTCTTGCTATGAACTACGGAAGAGTAGGTCACCTCGTCCTGCAGAAACACAGTGCAGGTCAGATCCTTAACCCCACAGGATCAGCTGCACGTTCATCTTAAAGAAGGTTCTGCCTGTGTGTGTGCTCACCTCAGTGTTGGCCTGTTGGTCCTTCCCGTGTGCTACAGATGCGTATGTTACATCATCCTTGGAGGAAAAAACAAAAGAATTATAAACGATTTTTGCTGAATTTAAATAGCTGTACATGAACGAGCGCTTATACTAGGAGCACTACACTAACACTGGGCGGGGCCTCACTCCGCTCTCAGAACAGCCTTATGGATTCCACCCGTGTCTGAGACCACTGTGACTCCCACCTACACCAGGCTGGGCTGGTCATGCAAGGCAGCTGGGGTCCATGGATTCATACTGTGGGCACCAAATCCTGACCCTACCTCTAAGTGCCCCAGTAGAAATCCAGGATCATCAGACGTGGTTGATAAAAGTGGGCCATGTACGGTGGTCCTCCAGTGACGCTTTGGGCTACGTGGCTGAGAGGTGCAGGCTAAAGTGAGAGCGGGTGCTACAGGGGCAGAGCTGAGCTCAGGCTACCCGGTGTTAATAAAGGCTGTGCAGGAGAAGTTGGTGTTCTAGGTCACGCTGCTGCCAGAGTGCCACTGAAGCATCAGTAGCTACAGCTAAACCTGAACTGTGGCGTGTGTCAGGGCTGACCTACGATTGAACCTTCTCTTAGCTTAGCCAAAACATGACAGTCCCAGACTCCACAGGACAGGTTTGGTTTGTGATCCCAACACCAGCCACTCAAGTTCAACTTCCTCACACACTTACATCCTCTAAATCTGCGTCAGCAGAGCACCATGTTCCAGAGAACCTGCACTTTGGTGTGTGGTGCCTTTTGTGGCTGCAGTCTGCTTGATTACCTAACGTTAAATTAACCAATCAGGCTACAGATCATAACAGCCCAGCACAGGTGTAAACGCATTCCTGTCCCTTCATTATTTTCATTATCTGATCCTGTCTCTGTGGTGTGCAGGTCTGTTAGCATGCTAGCTATGCTAGGGCTAACCGTCTCCTCTCTCCTGTAGGTGGCAGAGGACAGTTACTGAACGATGGGTTGGTGGTATTTGAAAAGGGGGACCACACGTACCTTTGCTGGTGGTGTTTTTCCTTTTTTGCCATGAACCAAGGTGGAGTAGGTCACATCATCCTAGAGAAAACCCAACACAGCTCAGTCACCTCCTTAACTCCACAGTGTCAGCTGTACACCCATCTTAATCCTACAGGTGACTGACGGTGTGAGCGCTCACCTCAGCAGGCGTGTCCTTCTTCCCGTGTGCTACAGGTGAGTAGATCACATTGTCCTGCAGAACCACCACAAACAAGACATGAAGAGCTCCCTGCTGACACATGCTAGATGCAGGGATAGAGTTTAGAATGTGAAGCTCTGATGGTCGTACGATGTGCCTGGGGGACAGTCGTACACCTAGTGGACTGAAGGGTGGTGTTATGTAAGCTTGTCTCTGGACAGCACAGTTTGGCTGCACCTGTAATTTTATCAAATGGCTTTAAAGCAGCAGGCTGATTGCACTCGTGCCCTAACTCACAACTGTCGCGTTCAGTTTACATCATACTGCAACATCAGTGCCAACTTATTAACACTCAGGCTGCATCCCAAACCTCACACTACAGCCCTAACCAGCCTGTACAGAGCAGTGCAGCACCGTTAGAACCGCATTCAGTGTGTAAAGCATAGAACTGTGTAGTCTGGAACACAGAACCACCCTGACTGAATTATCCCCTCCGTGTCATACGCCCACATTACACACCCCCAGATACAGTAAAGTTGGGACGCTGTGTAAAACGTTGAGCCCCCGATGCAGTAAAGTTGGGACGCTGTGTAAAACTTTGAGCCCCCGATACAGTAGAGTTGGGACGCTGTGTAGAATGTTGAGTCCCCGATACAGTAGAGTTGGGACGCTGTGTAAAATGTTGAGCCCCCGATACAGTAAAGTTGGGACGCTGTGTAAAATGTTGAGCCCCCGGTATAGTAGAGTTGGGACGCTGTGTAAAACTGAGTTACACTGAACCCTGGCTAACTACTGGACGTCCTACTGAAAACCCTGACCACCGCAGTTACCCAGGCCTCCTGTTCACCAGTTTATCAGTAGAATTTTCCACTCCACCTTAAATAGTTCAGCAGGTCTGTTCTTTACTGCTTACTTTACTGAACACGGTTATGAACTCTAAACCTTCAGGAGGTCAGAAATGCGGTACCTGCTTTTGTGGTTTGTTGTTGCTTCCACGGTGCGTTACAGTGGTGTAGGTTATGTCCTCCTGAAGAAAGACAGGAGCTCCGTGATGGTACATGTGTTAATAAATAGACTGTTTATCTTTTTATACATTTAATAAACAAGTTGCTGGTTTTTACCTGGTTGGTTCTCTGTCCTGTGTCTTTGTCCTTCCTCTGTTTCCTCCCTGTGGAATTGGAACATAATGAGCTGTATGGTATCTGCATATGTCCTGTGTTTATGATGTGTGTGGACGTTTCATACCTTGAACGTGTTTCCTGTAGGTGCAGGCCGCACCTCCTAGCAGTAGGAGCAGTATCAGTAGGAGGGCACCGATGATGGTGATGATCACCCAGGTTTCCCCCAGTACAGAAAGGCTGCTGTTGGAGTTGGAGTTGTTGTTGTTGTAGGTGGTGCTGGTGGTGGTGGTTCCTGCTGTAAAAGAGTTTATGATGTAGTTATTATTTATTATTTCACACACAGCTCTCTGGAACTAGTGGAGGACGTGTGCGGGACATATGGAGTTTCAGTCATAACTACATTTATGTTTATGAATCTAAAAGCCAGATGGACAGGTTTGGACGCCCCTGGTCAGGTTACATGTGCTGTAGTGATGAACACAGAGACACACTCCTACACACTAACACACTCTGAGTGTTCACCTGCAGGAGTCTAACACACCGTAGAGGAAGTTCCATAACTAATGTTGGAGCTGTGTAATTATATAGTCCTATAATAAAATAACAGTAAAACACAAAGTTTAAATAATAATCTTCCATATCTGATATGAATATTGAACTTTCAGCTGACCTGGGTAACGTCCACGCTAACCCAGTCCACTCTAACCTCTGCTGTGTGACTGCTGCCTCTGGTTCTGATGTGTGATGATAATGGACTCGGGTTTAGTTCTGGTATCCTGACTATTTTAGTCCAGCTGTGTAGCGTGTTTTGAACCGCTGTTCACTCCAGGTTATCTAGAACGCTGTCTCTCGTTCCCTGTAGATCTCTTTACAGTTCAGCAGAGAAGCACCTTTCACCACAGTAACCGTGGAAACCATGTAATGGCTACAGACACTTGACCGCAGTCGTCTGTATGCACCACCTTGCTGGACATACGACCAGACAGTCTTGTTAGTGCCTCGTTACAGCCGAACACTGACCTGAAGAGTTCCTCGCTTAGCTGACTCGTTAACCACTACGGCTGTGCCCTGAACTAAGAGCCTTGACTCTGAACTAAGTTTGGAGCAGCCCTGATGCAGTTAAACCAACATTGCAGTCACGACCTGTAATATTATACACCAGCGTCCAGGTTTTAAATCAAGCTAGCTCAGGTTAAATGACTGAGAGCTCTCTCTGTCTGAAGGTCTTGTGGTAAAACTGGAATTAGCTGATTAGCCAAGGCTACGTTAGCCAACCTTAAGCAGATACACCTTCTGGCAGTTTGCTTCTGTAAGGTTTTTGGTGTAGCTGGTGTGTTTATCAGGATGATTCTGATATTAGTTTATGTATCGTTTATCTACCTGGTGCCGTTTGATCTCAGTTACAGGTTACAGGGTTTTATACACAATACATATTCAGCAGTACTGAGATCAGATACGCAGGTACAACGGTGAAGCTGCAGAAGCACTAAAGGTCTACATCAGTTACCTTTAATGCTGAGGCTGATGTTGATGGACTGATTGTTGTTGATTGAACATCTGTACGTGCCCTGGTCATGTTCAGTCAGGTTGGAGATCAGTAGAGAGAAATCTGCTGGATGGCTGTTATTGGACATCTGGACTCTGTCTGAGTAGGTCACTGTTTTACTGGATCCCTCACTCCCTCCTGAGTCTACACGCTCCCATTTCACACTGAGAGGTCTGGTGTTTGGGTCAGTGCAGGAGCAGGGCAGGAGAACAGACTCTCCTGGATATCCGATAATCTGATTCGTCTGAGTCTGTGACAGTGTGCAGTCTGCAGGAACATAGAGCAGCTCAGTGATTCTGTTCTGTTCATCACTGCTGCATTCTCTGATTGAATAATTTTAGTTCTGTCTGGAGAAATAATGAGTCTAAACCAAACTAACACTTCTCCGAGGTCTCCAGGACTTTCAGAGCACCCTGACTCACTATTTAGAATTCTCCATCCTAAACACAAATCACTGTTACTCTCAATGGACAAGCCCAAACCAGATATCCTGGCCTACTACATGTCCGGCACTGGAGGCCCTGTTCCACTGACTGTGGGTACCGTCAGTCTTCAGATCAGTTCTGTCAGCTCCTCCACCTACAACATCTTATTTACCTTACTCCATAGACAGGCCTGCTAATACATGACCACCATGACGTTACCGAGCACACTACTTCTCTCCAGTACAAGGTCCAGGGGACCCCAGTTAAGTTGTGTGGGCAGGCCAACAGTGTGTGGACATGCAGCTCAGTTGGAGACAGTGTCATGATGAACTGGTCTCGGTCTATTTTGCTCTTGAGCGGCTCCAAGATTCCATTCTCACAGGGCTGCAGATGTGACTGGTCCACATGATGAACATTCAGGAGCATGGAACAACCTGTGAATGTCAGGGAAGGCGTCCACCAAATCTGGACCACCTGACCAATTCTCTGATGGAGGAGTGTCTGAACACTGATGGAGCTACATCCAGAAACTCATCCAGTACATGCCCAATCCAGTTGCAGCTGTTACTGGTGCTGGTGGAGGTGTTACATGTTATTAGGTATGTTTAGTCACAGGGGTCTCATGTTTTGTCTGGTGGTCTTACATGATCAGGAGGTCTCAAGAGTAAAATGTGTGATGTGTCTTTCTGGAGTCACAATAAACATCTAGCCCTGAATTTCACCAAGACCCAGAAGCTAATACCCAGCAGTGGTCAGTGAACTTATCCACACTGACCCTCGTCCACTCAGGACGTTCATACATCTCAGTGCCAGAGAAGGACACAGTCCATGATGTCAGACGCTTCACATCTACACGTACCTCATATGTGCTGCTACATTGTGTACATGGTGTTGTACTTTGCTAAGCTAATCTATCTCAGATCTATTCTTCTCTGCAGTGAGAGGTCTTCTCACAACTGGGTGTCCAGTATTCAGTATTAACATCTGCTCTGGAGCCATTTCCCACACATGGAACGAGACACTCCCTACACTGTACCACCTCTTCCCAATCTATGGATCCCGTCACTCACACCCCACATGTATTTATAGACCATCATCCTCGTGCAGCACCATCTATAGGGGTCTGAAGGTCCAAGTCAGTTTACCTGTAATGCTGAGTCTGATGTTGATGGACTGTTTGTTGTTGATTGAACATCTGTACGTGCCCTGGTCTTGTTCAGTCAGGTTGGAGATCAGTAGAGAGAGATCTGCTGGATGGCTCTTATTGAACATCTGGACTCTGTCTGAGTCGGGTTCTGTCTTATTCTGTCCCTCAGTCCCTCCTGAGTCTACACGCTCCCATTTCACACTGAGAGGTCTGGTGTCTGGGTCAGTGCAGGAGCAGGGCAGGAGAACAGACTCTCCTGGATATCTGATAATCTGATTCTCCTGAGTCTGTGACAGTGTGCAGCCTGCAGGAACATAGAGCAGCTCAGTGTTTGTGTTCTGTTCATCACTGCTGCATTCTCTGGTTGAATAATTTCAGTTCTGTCTGGAGAAATAATGAGTCTAAACCAAACTAACACTTCTCCGAGGTCTCCAGGACTTTCAGAGCACCCTGACTCACTAATTAGAATTCTCCATCCTAAACACTAATATTTTTGTGCAGCAGCACAACGAAAAGCCATGCTCCCCTTGCCTTGACAGTGCATCTCTGTCCCACAGACTCTCCAACCAACTCTGATGCTGCATGTTCAACTTGTGCCCTGGACATCTGGTGACATCACCACCACATGACCGCCTGTAAAACTCAACGTGCAAGTCCATCTGGTACCTTTTCCTCTAAAAGTCCCAGAATGCACCTCTGACCCCTCAGCTACCCAAATCATGTGGGCCATCTTCTTCCCCCTGACTGTCAGCTTCAGTCGTCCCCTCTGGACATTGTTATTAGCTGTGTATAGATGGCACTGCCATGTCATCCCGCTCAGACCCTGCAGGTACCACTTCTGGCCGGGCCACTGTGATGTGTCCACCTGTGCAGTGCCTAGAGACGCTTGTACGCTGATGGACATGTGGCAGAAGTGTAATATGGGTGGTTAGGGTTTGTTTGCTGCCGGTGCTGTTCTTTTTAGCAAGGACAGCATTCACCTGGAACATGAGGAATGTGGACCCATGCACCTGCAGTGTCCTGCTCACTGTTACTCTCAATGGACAAGCCCAAACCAGATGTCCTGACCTACTACATGTCCAGCACTGGAGGCCCTGTTCCACTGACTGTGGGTATGGTCAGCTTTCAGATCAGCTCTGTCAGCTCCTCCACCCACAACATCTTATTTACCTTACTCCATAGTCATTATTGTTTATACTCTACAAAGACTTAGGACTAAACACTGTCCCAAATGCCCCTAGAGACCCCCACCCATGCCCTGTACCATGCCCTCTCACTAAGGTGTAGCATTAGCAAGTAAGCTAATATAGTAGCCTAGCAAGCTAGCACTTGGACTGCTGTTGCGATTTGGCTGCCACTTCAAATTAAGATTGACAGTTCTCGTGTTCACAGAGCTGCAGATGTGATTGACTGGCAGGAACATTCAGGAGCATTCACACATCTGGACTGGACCGCAAAATCCCCAGATCTGAATACCTGGAAATCTGTGGAGCTACCTGGAACAACCGGTACAAAGGGAAGGGTAGGAGTGTCTGAACACTGATTTGGCTACATCCAGGATCTTGTCCAGTCCATGCTAAAAAGCTTTGAAATGACCCTGTCCAGTACTGTCAGCCTTTACTGGTGCACCATAGAGCGTGTTCTGACCGGTTCTGTTACAGTGTAGAGCTCAGGACTGGCCCCTACACTGTACCACCTCTTCCCAATCTATGGATCCCGTCACTCACACCCCACAGGTATTTATAGCCCCATCATCCTCGTGCAGCGCCATCTATAGGGGTCTGAAGGTCTAGATCAGTTTACCTGTAATGCTGAGTCTGATGTTGATGGACTGATTGTTGTTGATTGAACATCTGTACGTGCCCTGGTCTTGTTCAGTCAGGTTGGAGATCAGTAGAGAAAGATTTGATGGATGGCTCCTATTGAACATCTGGACTCTGTCTGAGTAGATCTCCATCTTACTGGATCCCTCAGTCCCTCCTGAGTCTACAATCTCCCATTTCACACTGAGAGGTCTGGTGTTTGGATCAGTGCAGGAGCAGGGCAGGAGAACAGACTCTCCTGGATATCTGATAATCTGATTCGTCTGATTCTGTGACAGTGTGCAGCCTGCAGGAACATAGAGCAGCTCAGTGTTTCTGTTCTGTTCATCACTGCTGCATTCTCTGATTGAATAATTTCTGTTCTGTCTGGAGAAATAATGAGTCTCAACCAAACTAACACTTCTCCGAGGTCTCCAGGACTTTCAGAGCACCCTGACCCACTAATTACAATTCTCCATCCTAAACACTAACATCATTTTTTATTTAATCTGGAGTCTTCTATAACAGAAATCTGAAAACAAGTCGGCGGATTCCCCCTGTCCTTCACAAGGTTGTTGTTCATGGTGCAGCAGCACAACGAAAAGCCATGCTCCCCTTGACCTGCCAAAGCATCTCTGTCCCACAGACTCTCCAACCAACTCTGATGCTGCATGTTCAACTTGTGCCCTGGACATCTGGTGACTTCATCACCACCACATGACCGCCTCTGAAACTCAACGTGCAAGTCCATCTGGCACCTTTTCCTCTAAAAGTCCCAGAATGCACCTCTGGCACCTCAACTACCCAAATCATGTGGGCCATCTTCTTCCCCCTGACTGTCAGCTTCAGTCGTCCCCTCTGGACATTGTTATTAGCTGTGTATAGATGGCACTGCCATGTCATCCCGCTCAGACCCTGCAGGTACCACTTCTGGCCGGGCCACTGTGATGTGTCCACCTGTGCAGTGCCTAGAGACGCTTGTACGCTGATGGACGTGTGGCAGAAGTGTAATGTGGGTGGTTAGGGTTTGTTTGCTGCCGGTGCTGTTCTTTTTAGCAAGGACAGCATTCACCTGGGACATGAGGAATGTGGACCCATGCACCTGCAGTGTCCTGCTCACTGTTACTCTCAATGGACAAGCCCAAACCAGATGTCCTGGCCTACTACATGTCCAGCACTGGTGGCCCTGTTCCACTGACTGTGGGTGCGGTCAGCCTTCAGATCAGTACTGTCAGCTCCTCCACCCACAACATCTTATTTACCTTACTCCATAGACAGGACTGCTAATATGACCACCATGACGTTACTGACCACACCATCTCTCTCTCCAGTACGAGGTCCAAGCTGTGTGGGCAGGCCAGCACTGTGTGGACATGCAGCTCAGTTGGAGACAGTGTCATGATGAACTGGTCTCGCTCTGTATGAAAGGCGGCGTGTGGACATAGACCTGCCTAGCTGAGGGTTCAGTATTGTTAGCTAGGGCTCTTAATGCTTCCCCAGCCTGTCCTCAGTGTTTACACTCTACAAAGACTTAGGACTAAACACTGTCCCACATGCCCCTAGAGACCCCCACCCATGCCCTGTACCCTGCCCTCTCACTAAGGTGTAGCATTAGCAAGTAAGCTAATATAGTAGCCTAGCAAGCTAGCACTTGGACTGCTGTTGGGATTTGGCTGTCACTTCAAATTAAGATTGACAGTTCTCGTGTTCACAGAGCTGCAGATGTGATTTACTGGCATGAACATTCAGGAGTATTCACACATCTGGACCGACCCGCAAAATCCCCAGATCTGAATACCTGGAAATCTGTGGAGCTACCTGGAACAACCAGTACAAAGGGAAGGCCTCCACCAAATCTGGACCAACTGACCAATTCTCTGATGTAGCAGTGTCTGAACACTGATGTAGCTACATCCACAAATTGTACCACCTCTTCCGCATCTTCCCAATCTATGGATCCCGTCACTCACACCCCACAGATAATTATAGCCCCATCATCCTCATGCAGCGCCACCTGCAGGAGCCTGAAGGTCTAGATCAGTTTACCTGTAATGCTGAGTCTGATGTTGATGGACTGCTTGTCGTTGATTGAACATCTGTACGTGCCCTGGTCTTGTTCAGTCAGGTTGGAGATCAGTAGAGAGAGATTTGATGGAAGGTTCTCATTGAACATCTGGACTCTGTCTGAGTAGATCTCCATCTTACTGGATACCTCAGTCCCTCCCATTTCCCATTTCACACTTCCAGGTTTGGTTTTTGTGTCATTGCAGGAGCAGGGCAGGAGAACAGACTCTCCTGGATATCTGATAATCTGATTCTCCTGAGTCTGTGACAGTGTGCAGCCTGCAGGAACATATAACACGCTCTATGATCATTTGTATACCTGCTGACTGTCCTGGTGTCTCATGTCTAAAAGACCCAGCGTTTACCGTGTTAGTGTTCATTTATTTAAAGCTGTGCTGAAACTGTAGTTTGGTTTAATAGATGATAAATTTAGACTGATATGATCAATATTTATTGAGCTACACATACAGAAGTCTGTCTCTCAGTATGGCGTTGGGCCGCCGTGTTTGCTAACCCAACACTCCAGACGTCTCGGTATGGAGCTGTAGAGGTTCCTGATGGTGTCCTGTGATAATCCATCCCATGCAGCTTGAACATCCTCACACAGTTCCTGCAGATGGTGCGGTAGGGGTGGATGTGGAGTGACACCAGGTCTTCTGGACATGTGACGACAAACCGCTCATCTTGGTGCTGACCACGGTGCCTCCACACACGGATTCGTTGGGCGTCTCCACCAAGACTAAAGCGGGACTCGTCACTGAAGATGACCCGCTGCCATTCTGAGTCACTCCATGACAGTCTGGTACGACACCACTGCAGTCTTTGGTGACGGTGACGTGGTGTTAAGGACAGTCGTGGTAACGGTCTGTGTGCATGTAGTCCTGCGTGGTGCAGCTGTCTGCTAATGGTGCTGCACTAACAGGAGGACTCATGGAGGACACCACTGCTCGCTGGATGTCTCCAGTCGTGGCTGTTGGTCAGTCAGGTACAGAGATAAGGCCCGTCCCATGTCTCACAATGTGATACCTACACACCAAGTTTCACTCCTGCTGGTTGATTGTATCTGGGTGCGGTTACTCTTCTGATGATGAGTATATATTTATTAATATTTACTTAAATGTACAAACTAGTCACGTTCAGAGTGTAAAGCCTTCACAGCTGCTGTAAAGTCACTGGAGTGCCGATGATAGTTCCAGTAAAATCACAGCATGAGGACATAAAGATGAAGACACGAGAACTCTGAAGGTCTAGATCAGATTACCTGTAATGCTGAGTCTGATGCTGATGGACTGATTGTTGATTGAACATCTGTACGTGCCCTGGTCTTGTTCAGTCAGGTTGGAGATCAGTAGAGAGAGATTTGTTGGATGGCTCTTATTGAACATCTGGACTCTTCCTGAGTAGAGCACCGTCTTATTGGACACCTCAGTCCCTCCCATTTCCCATTTCACACTGAGAGGTCTGGTCTTTGTGTCATTGCAGGAGCAGGGCAGGAGAACAGACTCTCCTGGATATCTGATAATCTGATTCTCCTGAGTCTGTGACAGTGTGCAACCTGCAGGAACATATAACATGCTCTATAATCATATGACCAGACCAGAAATTAGTCCCCTGTGACTGACACATCCCTAACTGTGTGTAGCACCTCCACCACCACCAGTAACAGCTGGGACTGGATCGGGCATGTACTGGACGAGTCTCTGGGTGTAGCCACATCAATGTTCAGACACTCCTACATCAGAGAATTGGTCAGTTGGTCCAGATTTTTCTCCACTGCTGGTAGACCCGTATGACCGTACGCTTCCATACACCTGCAGATTCAGCTACTTCCTTCACACTATGGTCTTTGGCCACGCCCACATGCAGTCCCTCCTTTTAGCCAATCATAAACATCTGCTCTGGAGCCATTTTCCACACATGGAACGAGACATTCCCTGCACTGTACCACCTCTTCCCAATCTATGGATCCCGTCACTCACACCCCACAGGTATTTATGGCCCCATCATCCTCATGCAGCGCCACCTGCAGGAGCCTGAACGTACTACCACCTTAAACAGGGAGGCTGACTAATTTTTTGTCCAGTGAGCTTACACCTGAGATCTTACCTGTAAAGTCAGACTGTGTTATCACCACCAACCCAGCACCACTTTCAGGAAGCTCCGCCTCTCTGAGGATGTGCTCAGGTACTCAACTGTACTGTTACCTGTTCCAGGTGTCAGTATCTGAATCTCTCCATCAAGCTCCATCACAGGAGGAGCATATACAGACTAACAGTTCAGTGAGATCTGATGGAGGTGCTCGTATTTGTGAGCATGTGGTTCCTCCAGAACATGAGAGAACTCTGAAGGTCTAGATCAGATTACCTGTAATGCTGAGTCTGATGTTGATGGACTGTTTGTTGTTGATTGAACATCTGTACGTGCCCTGGTCTTGTTCAGTCAGGTCGGAGATCAGTAGAGAGAGATTTGATGGATGGTTCTCATTGATCATCTTGACCCTGTCTGAGGAGAGCTCCATCTTACTGGATCCCTCAGTCCCTCCTGGGTCTACACGCTCCCATTTCACACTTCCAGGTCTGGTGTTTGGGTCAGTGCAGGAGCAGGGCAGGAGAACAGACTCTCCTGGATATCTGGTAATCTGTTCCTCCTGAGTCTGGGACAGTGTGCAGTCTGCAGGAACATAAAGCAGCTCAGTGTTTGTGTTCTGTTCATCACTGCTGCAGTGTGTGTTTGAAGGTGATCTGAAGAGTCTCATTTAGTCATCCACCATGAAAGTCTACCGCACCTCCATCTGTGTGTTCTGAACACTGAAACATGGTTACTCTGCATGATGCTGTGGTTTTGTATAAGAGCAGTGTTGTCTCCTAAAAGTCTAAGTCTACAGCCCTACATTATATTCGGCCAGTTGTTTTTAACCCCCATGGTTAATTAACCTCGTCATGAACTCTTATACACACATCCCTACTGAACACCAAGCCAGACCATACTGAGGTTCAGGGTTTGTACCAGATACAAATACACTGGCTGCAGTCACTCCAGTGGGCTAGAGGTGAGGTCAGCAGCAGAGGTGATGTGGTAAGACCATGGCAGGTCCTGTGAGATGTGAACTTCAAGGTACTGGGAGCTGTGTACTCCTTCCACTGCAGCTCCAGTGATCCAGGCGTTTAGCATGACAGTGACTTGGGTGTCTCTCCATGTCCTGCTAACTCACCAGATCTCAATCCACTGGAGCACATCTAGGATCACCAGGTTCACCGTGCTGACCCACAACCACACAAGAGGGACCTCAGTGCTCTGCTGCAGTTGGAATGGGCACTAGTGTCTCCGGATACCTCCTGTCCCCTAATACAGTCCAGGCCATGACGTCTCACTAGTGTCATTCAGAGGAAGGGTGGATGTCCCCGTATTCATGTAGGTGGTGGTAATATTGTGGTGTGACTGTGTATATTTCCTGTACGTTTAAAGTAACGACTTTTTAAAGGACTCTTTAACTCGTTTTAGCTGCAGTACAGCTCTAACTTGCCTTCAGACGTCTATCAGTAGTAGAACAGAACCTGTAGTAGAGTTCGGGTCTAGATATTTACTGTAGTTACTCCAGTTCAGAATAGAACACAGTTCGTCGTAGGGGGGCTGTAGTCAAGACCACCTTTTATCCAGTCTGAGTCTATGACTAGACCAAGACTGAATCTAAACTAAACCTGATACCAGGTTAGTAACAAAACCAGAATATCTCCATCTCCTTCCAGCACAAATTAATAAACCAGATTCAAAAGGAGAATTTTCCACACATCTAAATGATAGAGGTGTTGGTGGGATTTGTCCTCTGACTGTTCTGTGGACCACCCACCATTCTTCTTCTTCTTTAATGGTCACCTGTGGGTGCGACTCGAGGGCTCAGAGACTGGGCCAGAGGGAAAACAAAGCTTTAACTTATTTTAGTTCAGTCTTAACAGCAAACAGAGCCTAATATCTGGAGACTGGTAGTTTAATGAAAGGTCAAACTCTAGAGTGTAATCCTCTGATATAGATTAAATTTTAATTTTTATTTTATTTTAAATATGACTTCGATTCTAATGATCCAGCGTACGTTCACAACAGCGTCTTAGTCTGTAATGTAAGGCTCTAGTCATGCTGAGCGATCTTACCCATAACTTTAACTGGGGTGGTATTAAATACAGACAATGCTAGTTAGCTAGCGTAGTAC